>JAKFHT010000329.1:0-71421 GCA_023783455.1 Erythrocebus patas
CCTTTGCCAATTCCACAAGAACAGTTTTGGCGAAGGCTTCTTGAAGGAAAGATGTAACTCTGTGAGATGAATTAACAGAACACAGAGCAGTTTCTCAAGCTTCTTTCCAGTTTTGAGCGGAAGATATTTCCTTTTCACCATAGCCTCTATGGTCTTCCAAATATCCTTTGTAATTCCACAAGAACAGCCTTAGTGAAAGGCTTCTTGAAGGAAAGATGTAACTCTGTGAGATGAATTAACAGAACACAGAGCAGTTTCTCAGAAATCTTCTTTCCAGTTTAGAGCGGAAGATATTTCCTTTTCACCATAACCCTCTATGGGCTTCCAAATATCCTTTGCCAATTCCACAAGAACAGCCTTCGCTAAAGAGCTTCTTGAAGGAAAGATGTAACTCTGTGAGATGAATTAACAGAACACAGAGCAGTTTCTCAAGCTTCTTTCCACTTTTGAGCGGAAGATATTTCCTTTTCACCATAGCCCTCTGGGCTTCCAAATATCCTTTGTCAATTCCACAAGAACAGCCTTAGCGAAAGGCTTCTTCAAGGAAGATGTAACTCTGTGAGATGAACTAACAGAACACAGAGCAGTTTCTCAAGCTTCTTTCCAGTTTAGAACGGAAGATATTTCCTTTTCACCATAGCCCTCTATGGGTTTCCAAATATCCTTTGCCAATTCCACAAGAACAGCGTTAGCGAAAGGCTTCTTGAAGGAAATATGTACTCTGTGAGATGAATTAACAGAACACAGCAGTTTCTCAAGCTTCTTTCCAGTTTTGAGCGGAAGATAGTTCCTTTTTCACCATAGCCCTCTATGGGCTTCCAAATATCCTTTGCCAATTCCACAAGAACAGCCTTAGCGAAGGCTTCTTGAAGGAAAGATGTAACTCTGAGAGATGAATTAACAGAACACAGAGCAGTCTCTCAAGCTTCCTTCCAGTTTTGAGCGGAAGATATTTCCTTTGTCAACATAGCCATCTATGGGCTTCCAAATATCCTTTGCCAATTCCACAAGAACAGCCTTAGTGAAAGGCTTCTTCAAGGAAAGATGTAACTCTGTCAGATGAATTAACAGAACACGGGCAGTTTCTCAGAAAGCTTCTTTCCAGTTTTGAGCGGAAGATATTTCCTTTTCACCATAGCCCTCTATGGGCTTCCAAATATCCTTTGTCAAATCCACAAGAACAGCCTTGGCGAAAGGCTTCGAAGGAAAGATGTACCTCTATGAGATGAATTTACAGAACACAGAGCAGTTTCTCAGAAAGCTTCTTTCCAGTTTTGAGCGGAAGATATTTCCTTTTCACCATAGCCCTCTATGGGCTTCCAAATATCCCTTTGCCAATTCCACAAGAACAGCCTTAGCGAAAGGCTTCTTGAAGGAAAGATGTAACTCTGTGAGATGAATTCACAGAACACAGAGCAGTTTCTCAGAAAGCTTCTTTCCAGTTTTGAGCGGAAGATATTTCCTTTTTCACCATAGCCCTCTATGGGCTTCCAAATATCACTTTGCCAATTCCACAAGAACAGCCTTAGCGAAAGGCTTCTTGAAGGAAGATGTAACTCTGTGAGATGAATTAACAGAACACAGAGCAGTTTCTCAAGCTTCTTTCCAGTTTTGAAGCGGAAGATATTCCTTTTCACCATAGCCCTCTATGGGCTTCCAAATATCCTGTGCCAATTCCACAAGAACAGCCTTAGCGAAGGCTTCTTGAAGGAAAGATGTAACTCTGTGAGATGAATTAACAGAACACAGAGCAGTTTCTCAGAAAGCTTCTTTCCCGTTTTGAGCGGAAGATATTTCCTTTTTCACCATAGCCCTCTATGGGCTTCCAAATATCCTTTGCCAATTCCACAAGAACAGCCTTAGCGAAAGGCTTCTTGAAGGAAAGATGTAACTCTGTGAGATGAATTAACAGAACACAGAGCAGTTTCTCAAGCTTCTTTCCAGTTTTGAGCGGAAGATATTTCCTTTTTCACCATAGCCCTCTATGGGCTTCCAAATATCACTTTGCCAATGTCCACAAGAACAGCCTTAGCGAAAGGCTTCTTGAAGGAAAGATGTAACTCTGTGAGATGAATTAACAGAACACAGAGCAGTTTCTCAAGCTTTTTCCAGTTTTGAACGGAAGATATTTCCTTTTCACCATAGCCCTCTATGGGCTTCCAAATATCCTTTGCCAATTCCACAAGAACAGCCTTAGCGAAAGGCTTCTTGAAGGAAAGATGTAACTCTGTGAGATGAATTCACAGAACACAGAGCAGTTTCTCAGAAAGCTTCTTTCCAGTTTTGAGCGGAAGATATTTCCTTTTCACCATAGCCCTCTATGGGCTTCCAAATATCACTTTGCCAATTCCACAAGAACAGCCTTAGCGAAAGGCTTCTTGAAGGAAAGATGTAACTCTGTGAGATGAATTAACAGAACACAGAGCAGTTTCTCAAGCTTCTTTCCAGTTTTGAGCGGAAGATACTTCCTTTTTCACCATAGCCTCTATGGGCTTCCAAATATCCTTTGCCAATTCCACAAGAACAGCCTTAGCGAAAGGCTTCTTGAAGGAAAGATGTAACTCTGTGAGATGAATTAACAGAACACAGAGGAGATTCTCAAGCTTCTTTCCAGTTTTGAGCGGAAGATATTTCCTTTTTCACCATAGCCCTCTATGGGCTTCCAAATATCACTTTGCCAATTCCACAAGAACAGCCTTAGCGAAAACTCTTGAAGGAAAGATGTAACTCTGTGAGATGAATTAACAGAACACAGAGCAGTTTCTCAAGCTTCTTTCCAGTTTTGAGCGGAAGATATTTCCTTTTCACCATAGCCCTCTATGGGCTTCCAAATATCACTTTGCCAATGTCCACAGAACAGCCTTAGCGAAAGGCTTCTTGAAGGAAAGATGTAACTCTGTGAGATGAATTAACAGAACACAGAGCAGTTTCTCAAGCTTCTTTCCAGTTTTGAGCGGAAGATATTTCCTTTTTCACCATAGCCCTCTATGGGCTTCCAAATATCCTTTGCCAATTCCACAAGAACAGCCTTAGCGAAGGCTTCTTGAAGGAAAGATGTAACTCTGTGAGATGAATTAACAGAACACAGAGCAGTTTCTCAAGCTTCTTTCAAGTTTTGGAACGGAAGATATTTCCTTTTTCACCATAGCATTCTAAGGGCTTCCAAATATCACTTTGCCAATTCCACAAGAACAGCCTTAGCGAAGGCTTCTTCAAGGGAAAGATGTAACTCTGTGAGATGAACTAACAGAACACAGAGCAGTTTCTCAGAAAGCTTCTTTCCAGTTTTGAGCGGAAGGTATTTCCTTTTCACCATAGCCCTCTATTGGCTTCCAAATATCCCTCTGCCAATTCCACAAGAACAGCCTTGGCGAAAGGCTTCTTGAAGGAAAGATGTAACTCTGTGAGATAGAATTAACAGAACACAGAGCAGTTTCTCAGAAAGCTTCTTTCCAGTTTTGAGCGGAGATATTTCCTTTTTCACCATAGCCCTCTATGGGCTTCCAAATATCCTTTGCCAATTCCACAAGAACATCCTTAGCGAAAGGCTTCTTGAAGGAAAGATGTAACTCTGTGAGATGAATTAACAGAACACAGAGCAGTTTCTCAGAAAGCTTCTTTCCAGTTTTGAGCGGAACATATTTCCTTTTCACCATAGCCCTCTAAGGGCTTCCAAATATCCTTTGCCAATTCCACAAGAATAGCCTTAGCGAAAGGAAGATGTAACTCTTTGAGATGAATTAACAGAACACAGAGCAGTTTCTCAAGCTTCTTTCCAGTTTTGAGCGGAAGATATTTCCTTTTCACCATAGCCCTCTATGGGCTTCCAAATATCCCTTTGCCAATTCCACAAGAACAGCCTTAGCGAAAGGCTTCTTGAATGGAAAGATGTAACTCTGTGAGATAATTAACAGAACACAGAGCAGTTTCTCAGAAAGCTTCTTTCCAGTTTTGAGCGGAAGATATTTCCTTTTTCACCATAGCCCTCTATGGGCTTCCAATATATCCTTTGCCAATTCCACAAGAACAGCCTTAGCGAAAGGCTTCTTGAAGGGAAGGATGTAACTCTGTGAGATGAATTAACAGAACACAGAGCAGTCTCTCAAGCTTCTTTCCAGTTTTGAGCGGAAGATATTTACTTTGTCACCATAGCCCACTATGGGCTTCCAAATATCCTTTGCCAATTCCACAAGAACAGCCTTGGCGAGAGGTTTCTTGAAGGAAAGATGTAACCTCTGTGAGATGAATTAACAGAACACAGAGCAGTTTCTCAGAAAGCTTCTTTCCAGTTTTGAGCGGAAGATATTCCTTTTCACCACAGCATTCTAAGGGCTTCCAAATATCACTTTGCCAATTCCACAAGAACAGCCTTAGCGAAGGCTTCTTGAAGGAAAGATGTAACTCTGTGAGATGAATTAACAGAACACAGAGCAGTTTCTCAGAAAGCTTCTTTCCAGTTTTGAGCGGAAGATATTTCCTTTTTCACCATAGCCCTATGGGCTTCCAAATATCCTTTGCCAATTCCACAAGAACAGCCTTAGCGAAGGCTTCTTGAATGGAAAGATGTAACAATTTGAGACGAACTAACACAATACAGAGCAGTTTCTCAGAAAGCTTCTTTCCAGTTTTGAACGGAAGATATTTCCTTTTCACCATAGCCCTCTATGGGCTTCCAAATATCACTTTGCCACTTCCACAAGAACAGCCTTAGCGAAGGCTTCTTGAAGGAAAGATGTACCTCTGTGAGATGAATTAACAGAACACAGAGCAGTTTCTCAGAAAGCTTCTTTCCACTTTTGAGCGGAAGATATTTCCTTTTCACCATAGCCCTCTATGGGCTTCCAAATATCCTTTGCCAAATCCACGAGAACAGCCTTACCGAAAGGCTTCTTGAAGGGAAAGATGTAACTGTGAGATGAACTAACAGAACACAGAGCAGTGTCTCAGAAAGCTTCTTTCCAGTTTTGAACGGAAGATATTTCCTTTTTCACCATAGCCCTCTATGGGCATCCAATATCACTTTGCCAATTTCACAAGAACAGCCTTAGCGAAAGGCTTCTTGAAGGAAAGATGTAACTCTGTGAGATGAATTAACAGAACACAGAGCAGTTTCTCAGAAAGCTTCTTTCCAGTTTTGAACGGAAGATATTCCCTTTTTCACCATAGCATTCTAAGGGCTTCCAAATATCACCTTGCCAATTCCACAAGAACAGCCTTAGCGAAAGGCTTCTTCAAGGAAAGATGTAACTCTGTGAGATGAACTAACAGAACACAGAGCAGTTTCTCAGAAAGCTTCTTTCCAGTTTTGAGCGGAAGATATTTCCTTTTCACCATAGCCCTCTATTGGCTTCCAAATATCCCTTTGCCAATTCCACAAGAACAGCCTTAGCGAAAGGCTTCTTGAAGGAAAGATGTACCTCTGTGAGATGAATTAACAGAACACAGAGCAGTTTCTCAGAAGCTTCTTTCCAGTTTTGAACGGAAGATATTTCCTTTTCACCATAGCCCTCTATGGGCTTCCAAATATCCTTTGCCAATTCCACAAGAACATCCTTAGCGAAAGGCTTTTGAAGGAAAGATGTAACTCTGTGAGATGAATTAACAGAACACAGAGCAGTTTCTCAGAAAGCTTCCTTCCAGTTTTGAAGCGGAAGATATTTCCTTTTCACCATAGCCCTCTATGGGCTTCCAAATATCCTTTGCCAATTCCACAAGAATAGCCTTAGCGAAGGCTTCTTGAAGGAAAGATGTAACTCTGTGAGATGAATTAACAGAACACAGAGCAGTTTCTCAAGAAAGCTTCTTTCCAGTTTTGAGCGGAAGATATTTCCTTTTTCACCAGAGCCCTCTATGGGCTTCCAAATATCCTTTGCCAAATCCACAGAACAGCCTTAGCGAAAGGCTTCTTGAAGGAAAGATGTAACTCTGAGAGGAACTAACAGAACACAGAGCAGTTTCTCAGAAAGCTTCTTTCCAGTTTTGAATGGAAGATATTTCCTTTTCACCATAGCCCTCTATGGGCTTCCAAATATCCTTTTACCAATTCCACAAGAACAGCCTTGGCGAAGGCTTCTTGAAGGAAAGATGTAACTCTGTGAGATGAATTAACAGAACACAGAGCAGTTTCTCAAGCTTCTTTCCAGTTTTGAGCGGAAGATATTTCCTTTTTCACCATAGCATTCTTTGGGCTTCCAAATATCCCTTTGCCAATTCCACAAGAACAGCCTTAGCGGAAAGGCTTCTTGAAGGAAGATGTAACTCTGTGACATGAATTAACAGAACACAGAGCAGTTTCTCAAGCTTCCAGTTTTGAGCGGAAGATATTTCCTTTTTCACCACATAGCCCTCTATGGGCTTCCAAATATCCTTTGCCAATCCACGAGAACAGCCTTACCGAAGGCTTCTTGAAGGAAAGATGTAACTCTGTGAGATGAACTAACAGAACACAGAGCAGTTTCTCAGAAAGCTTCTTTCCAGTTTTGAGCGGAAGATATTTCCTTTTCACCATAGCCCTCTATGGGCATCCAATATCACTTTGCCAATTCCACAAGAACAGCCTTAGCGAAAAGGCTGCTTGAAGGAAAGATGTAACTCTGTGAGATGAATTAACAGAACACAGAGCAGTTTCTCAGAAAGCTTCTTTCCAGTTTTGAGCGGAAGATATTTCCTTTTTCACCATAGCCCTCTATGGGCTTCCAAATATCCTTGCCAATTCCACAAGAACAGCCTTAGCGAAGGCTTCTTGAAGGAAAGATGTAACTCTGTGAGATGAATTAACAGAACACAGAGCAGTTTCTCAAGCTTCTTTCCTGTTTTGAGCGGAAGATATTTCCTTTTCACCATAGCCCTCTATGGGTTTCCAAATATCCTTTTCCAATTCCACAAGAACAGCCTTAGCGAAAGGCTTCTTGAAGGAAAGATGTAACTCTGTGAGATGAATTAACAGAGAACAGTTTCTCAGAAAGCTTCTTTCCAGTTTTGAACCGAAGATATTTGCTTTTCACCATAGCCCACTATGGGCTTCCAAATATCACTTTGCCAATTCCACGAGAACAGCCTTAGCGAAAGGCTTCTTGAAGGAAAGATGTAATTCTGTGAGATGAATTAACAGAACACGGAGCAGTTCTCAGAAAGCTTCTTTCCAGTTTTGAGCGGAAGATATTTCCTTTTCACCATAGCCCTCGATGGGCTTCCAAATATCACTTTGCAATTCCACAAGAACAGCCTTAGCGAAAGGCTTCTTGAATGGAAAGATGTAACTCTGTGAGATGAATTAACAGAACAGAGCAGTTTCTCAGTAAGCTTCTTTCCAGTTTTGAGCGGAAGATATTTCCTTTTCCACCATAGCCCTCTATGGGCTTCCAAATATCCTTTGCCAATTCCACAAGAACAGCCTTAGCGAAAGGCTTCTTGAAGGAAAGATGTAACTCTGTGAGATGAATTAACAGAACACAGAGCAGTTTCTCAGAAAGCTTCTTTCCAGTTTTGAGCGGAAGATATTTCCTTTTCACCATAGCCCTCTATGGGCTTCCAAATATCCTTTAATTCCACAAGAACAGCCTTAGCGAAGGCTTCTTGAAGGAAAGATGTAACTCTGTGAGATGAATTAACAGAAACAGGATCAGTTTCTCAAGCTTCTTTCCAGTTTTGAACGGATGATATTTCCTTTTCACCATAGCCCTCTATGGGCTTCCAAATATCCTTTCCAATTCCACAAGAACAACCTAAGCGAAACGCTTCTTGAAGGAAAGATGTAACTCTGTGTGATGAATTAACAGAACACAGAGCGGTTTCTCAAGCTTCTTTCCAGTTTTGAGCGGAAAATATTTCCTTTTTGACCATAGCCCTCTATGGGCTTCCAAATATCCTTGCCAAATCCACGAGAACAGCCTTGGCGAAGGCTTCTTGAGGAAAGATGTAACTCTGTGAGTTGAATTAACAGAACACAGAGCAGTTTCTCAGAAAGCTTCTTTCCAGTTTTGAGCGGAAGATATTTCCTTTTTCACCATAGCCCTCTATGGGCTTCCAAATATCAATTTGCCAATTCCACAACAACAGCCTTAGCGAAAGGCTTCTTGAAGGAAAGATGTAACTCTGTGAGATGAATTAACAGAACACAGAGCAGTTTCTCAGAAAGCTTCTTTCCAGTTTTGAGCGGAAGATATTTCCTTTTCACCATAGCCCTCTATGGGTTTCCAAATATCCTTTGCCAATTCCACAAGAACAGCCTTGGCGAAAGGCTTCTTGAAGGAAAGATGTAACTCTGAGAGATGAATTAACAGAACACAGAGCAGTCTCTCAGAAAGCTTCCTTCCAGTTTTGAGCGGAAGATATTTCCTTTTTCACCATAGCCCTCTATGGGCTTCCAAATATCCTTTGCCAATTCCACAGAACAGCCTTAGCGAAGGCTTCTTCAAGGAAAGATGTAACTCTGTGAGATGAATTAACAGAACACGGCGCAGTTTCTCCGAAAGCGTCTTTCCAGTTTTGAACCCAAGATATTTCCTTTTTCACCCTAGCCCTCTATGGGCTTCCAAATATCACTTTGCCAATTGCACAAGAACAGCCTTAGCGAAAGGCTTCTAGAAGGGAAAGATGTAACTCTGTGAGATGAATTAACAGAACACAGAGCAGTTTCTCAGAAAGCTTCTTTCCAGTTTTGAACGGAAGATATTTCCTTTTTCACCATAGCCCTCTATGGGCTTCCAAATATCACTTTTCCAATTCCACAAGAACAGAGTTAGAGAAAGGCTTATTGAAGGGAAAGATGTAACTCTGTGAGATGAATTAACAGAACACAGAGCAGTTTCTCAAGCTTCTTTCCAGTTTTGAACTTAAGATATTTCCTTTTCACAATAGCCCTCTATGGGCTTCCAAATATCCATTGCCAATTCCACAAGAACAGCCTTAGCGAAAGGCTTCTTCAAGGGAAAGATGTAACTCTGTGAGATGAATTAACAGAACACAGAGCAGTTTCTCAGAAAGCTTCTTTCCAGTTTTGAGCGGAAGATATTCCTTTTTCACCATAGCCCTCTATGGGCTTCCAAATATCCTTTGCCAATTCCACAAGAACAGCCTTAGCGAAAGGCTTCTTGAAGGAAGATGTAACTCTGTGAGATGAATTAACAGAACACAGAGCAGTTTCTCAGAAAGCTTCTTTCCAGTTTTGAGCGGTAGATATTTCCTTTTTCACCATAGCCCTCTATGGGCTTCCAAATATCCTTTTCCAATTCCACAAGAACAGCATTAGAAAGGCTTCTTGAAGGAAAGATGTAACTCTGTGAGATGAATTAACAGAACACAGAGCAGTTTCTCAAGCTTCTTTCCAGTTTTGGAAGGAAGATATTTCCTTTTCACCATAGCCCTCTATGGGCTTCCAAATATCCTTTGCCAATTTCTCAAGAACAGCCTTAGCGAAAGGCTTCTTGAAGGAAAGATGTAACTCTGTGAGATGAATTAACAGAACACAGAGCAGTTTCTCAAGCTTCTTTCCAGTTTTGAGCGGAAGATATTTTCTTTTTCACCATAGCCCTCTATGGGCTTCCAAATATCACTTTTCCAATTCCACAAGAACAGCCTTAGCGAAGGCTTCTTGAAGGAAAGATGTAACTCTGTGAGATGAATTAACAGAACACAGAGCAGTTTCTCAGAAAGCTTGTTTCCAGTTTTGAGCGGAAGATATTTCCTTTTTCACCATAGCCCTCTATGGGCTTCCAAATATCACTTTGCCAATTCCACAAGAACAGCCTTAGCGAAAGGCTTCTTGAAGGAAAGATGTAACTCTGTGAGATGAATTAACAGAACACAGAGCAGTTTCTCAGAAAGCTTCTTTCCAGTTTTGAGCGGAAGATATTTCCTTTTCACCATAGCCCTCTATGGGCTTCCAAATATCCTTTGCCAATTCCACAAGAACAGCCTTAGCGAAAGGCTTCTTGAAGGAAAGATGTAACTCTGTGAGATGAATTAACAGAACACAGAGCAGTTTCTCAGAAAGCTTCTTTCCAGTTTTGGCGGAAGATATTTCCTTTTCACCATAGCCCTCTATGGGCTTCCAAATATCCTTTGCCAATTCCACAAGAACAGCCTTGGCGAAAGGCTTCTCAAAGGATAGATGTAACTCTGTGAGATGAATTAACAGGACACAGAGCAGTTTCTCAAGCTTCTTTCCAGTTTTGAACGGAAGATATTTCCTTTATCACCATAGCCCTCTATGGGCTTCCAAATATCCTTTGCCAATTCCACAAGAACAGCCTAAGCGAAACGCTTCTTGAAGGAAAGATGTAACTCTGTGAGATGAATTAACAGAACACAGAGCAGTTTCTCAGAAAGTTTCTTTCCAGTTTTGAGCGGAAGATATTTCCTTTTCCACCATAGCCCTCTATGGGCTTCCAAATATCCTTTGCCAAATCCACGAGAACAGCCTTAGCCAAAGGCTTCTTGAAGGAAAGATGTAACTCTGTGAGATGAACTAACAGAACACAGAGCAGTTTCTCAGAAAGCTTCTTTCCAGTTTTGAGCGGAAGATATTTCCTTTTTCACCATAGCCCTCTATGGGCTTCCAAATATCACTTTGCCAATTCCACAAGAACAGCCTTAGCGAAAGGCTTCTTGAAGGAAAGATGTAACTCTGTGAGATGAATTAACAGAACACAGAGCAGTTTCTCAAGCTTCTTTCCAGTTTTGAGCGGAAGATATTTCCTTTTCACCATAGCCCTCTAAGGGCTTCCAAATATCCTTTGCCAAATCCAGGAGAACAGCCTTAGCGAAAGGCTTCTTGAAGGAAAGATGTAACTCTGTGAGATGAACTAACAGAACACAGAGCAGTTTCTCAGAAAGCTTCTTTCCTGTTTTGAGCGGAAGATATTTCCTTTTTCACCATAGCCCTCTATGGGCTTCCAAATATCCTTTGCCAATTCCACAAGAACAGCCTTAGCGAAGGCTTCTTGAAGGGAAGATGTAACTCTGTGAGATGAATTAACAGAACACGAGCAGTTTCTCAGAAAGCTTCTTTCCAGTTTTGAACGGAAGATATTTCCTTTTTCACCATAGCCTCTATGGGCTTCCAAATATCACTTTGCCAATTCCACAAGAACAGCCTTAGCGAAAGGCTTCTTGAAGGAAAGATGTAACTCTGTGAGATGAATTAACAGAACACAGAGCAGTTTCTCAAGAAAGCTTCTTTCCAGTTTTGAGCGGAAGATATTTCCTTTTCACCATAGCCCTCTATGGGCTTCCAAGTATCCCTTTGCCAAATCCACGAACAGCCTTAGCGAAAGGCTTCTTCAAGGAAAGATGTAACTCTGTGAGATGAATTAACAGAACACACAGAGCAGTTTCTCAGAAAGTTTCTTTCCAGTTTTGAACGGAAGATATTTCCTTTTCACCATAGCCCTCTATGGGCTTCCAAATATCCTTTGCCAAATCCACGAGAACAGCCTTAGCGAAGGCTTCTTTAAGGGAAAGATGTAACTTTGTGAGATGAACTAACAGAACACAGAGCAGTTTCTCAAGCTTCTTTCCAGTTTTGAGCGGAAGATATTTCCTTTTTCACCATAGCCCTCTATGGGTTTCCAAATATCACTTTGCCAATTCCACAAGAACAGCCTTAGCGAAAGGCTTCTTGAAGGAAAGATGTAACTCTGTGAGATGAATTAACAGAACACAGAGCAGTTTCTCAGAAAGCTTCTTTCCAGTTTTGACGGAAGATATTTCCTTTTTCACCATAGCCCTCGATGGGCTTCCAAATATCACTTTTCCAATTCCACAAGAACAGCCTTAGCGAAAGGCTTCTTGAAGGAAAGATGTAACTCTGTGAGATGAATTAACAGAACACAGAGCAGTTTCTCAGAAAGCTTCTTTCCAGTTTTGACGGAAGATATTTCCTTTTCACAATAGCCCTCTATGGGCTTCCAAATATCCTTGCCAATTCCACAAGAACAGCCTTAAAGGCTTCTTGAAGGGAAGATGTAACTCTGTAGATGAATTAACAGAACACAGAGCAGTTTCTCAAGCTTCTTTCCAGTTTTGAGCGGAAGATATTTCCTTTTTCACCATAGCCCTCTATGGGCTTCCAAATATCACTTTGCCTATTCCACAAGAACAGCCTTAGCGAAAGGCTTCTTGAAGGAAAGATGTAACTCTGTGAGATGAATTAACAGAACACAGCAGTTTCTCAAGCTTCTTTCCAGTTTTGAGCGGAAGATATTTCCTTTTTCACCATAGCCCTCTGGGCTTCCAAATATCCTTTGCCAATCCACGAGAACAGCCTTATATCGAAAGGCTTCTTGAAGGAAAGATGTAACTCTGTGTGATGAATTAACAGAACACAGAGCAGTTTCTCAAGCTTCTTTCCAGTTTTGAACGGAAGATATTTCCTTTTTCACCATAGCCCTCTATGGGCTTCCAAATATCACTTTGCCAATTCCACGAGAACAGCCTTAGCGAAAGGCTTTTGAAGGAAAGATGTAACTCTGTGAGATGAATTAACAGAACACAGAGCAGTTTCTCAAGCTTCTTTCCAGTTTTGGAAGGAAGATATTTCCTTTTTCACCATAGCCCTCTATGGCTTCCAAATATCCTTTGGTATTTCCACAAGAACAGCCTTAGCGAAGGCTTCTTGAAGGAAAGATGTAACTCTCTGAGATGAATTAACAGAACACAGAGAAGTTTCTCAGAAAGCTTCTTTCCAGTTTGAGAACGGAAGATATTTCCTTTTTCACCATAGCCCTCTATGGGCTTCCAAATATCCCTTTGCCAATTCCACAAGAACAGCCTTAGCGAAAGGCTTCTTGAAGGAAAGATGTAACTCTGTGAGATGAATTAACAGAACAGATCAGTTTCTCAGAAAGCTTCTTTCCAGTTTTGAGCGGAAGATATTTCCTTTTTCACCATAGCCCTCTATGGGCTTCCAAATATCACTTTTCCAATTCCACAAGAACAGCCTTAGCGAAAGGCTTCTTGAAGGAAAGATGTAACTCTGAGAGATGAATTAACAGAACACAGAACAGTTTCTCAGAAAGCTTCTTTCCAGTTTTGAGCGGAAGATATTTCCTTTTTCACCATAGCCTCTATGGGCTTCCAAATATCCTTTGCCAATTCCACAAGAACAGCCTTAGCGAAAGGCTTCTTCAAGGAAAGATGTAACTCTGTGAGATGAATTAACAGAACACAGAGCAGTTTCTCAGAACACTTCTTTCCAGTTTTGAGCGGAAGATATTTCCTTTTTCACCATAGCCCTCTATGGGCTTCCAAATATCACTTTGCCAATTCCACAAGAACAGACTTAGCGAAAGGCTTCTTCAAGGAAAGATGTAACTCTGTGAGATGAATTAACAGAACACAGAGCAGTTTCTCAGAAAGCTTCTTTCCAGTTTTGAAAGGAAGATACTTCCTTTTTCACCATAGCCCTCTATGGGCTTCCAAATATCCTTTGCCAATTCCACAAGAACAGCCTTAGCGAAAGGCTTCTTGAAGGAAAGATGTAACTCTGTGAGATGAATTAACAGAACAGAGCAGTTTCTCAAGCTTCTTTCCAGTTTTGAGCGGAAGATATTTCCTTTTTCACCATAGCCCTCTATGGGCTTACAAATATCCTTTGTCAATTCCACAAGAACAGCCTTAGCGAAGGCTTCTTGAAGGAAAGATGTAACTCTGTGAGATGAATTAACAGAACACGGAGCAGTTTCTCAGAAAGCTTCTTTCCAGTTTTGAACGGAAGATATTTCCTTTTCACCATAGCCCTCTATGGGCTTCCAAATATCCCTTTGCCAATTCCACAAGAACAGCCTTAGCGAAAGGCTTCTTGAAGGAAAGATGTAACTCTGTGAGATGAATTAACAGAACACAGAGCAGTTTCTCAGAAAGCTTCTTTCCAGTTTTGAGCGGAAGATATTTCTTTTTCACCATAGCCCTCTATGGGCTTCCAAATATCACTTTTCCAATTCCACAAGAACAGCCTTAGCGAAAGGCTTCTTGAAGGAAAGATGTAACTCTGTGAGATGAATTAACAGAACACAGAGCAGTTTCTCAGAAAGCTTCTTTCCAGTTTTGAGCGGAAGATATTTCCTTTTCACAATAGCCCTCTATGGGCTTCCAAATATCCCTTTGCCAATTCCACAAGAACAGTTTTAGCGAAGGCTTCTTGAAGGAAAGATGTAACTCTGTGAGATGAATTAACAGAACACAGAGCAGTTTCTCAGAAAGCTTCTTTCCAGTTTTGAAGCGGAAGATATTTCCTTTTCACCATAGGCCTCTATGGGCTTCCAAATATCACTTTGCCAATTCCACAAGAACAGCCTTGGCGAAAGGCTTCTTGAAGGAAAGATGTAACTCTGTGAGATGAATTAACAGAACACGGAGCAGTTTCTCAGAAAGCTTCTTTCCAGTTTTGAGCGGAAGATATTTCCTTTTCACCATAGCCCTCTATGGGCTTCCAAATATCCTTTGCCAATTCCACAAGAACAGCCTTAGCGAAAGGCTTCTCAAAGGGATAGATGTAACTCTGTGAGATGAATTAACAGAACACAGGAGCAGTTTCTCAGAAAGCTTCTTTCCAGTTTTGAGCGGAAGATATTTCCTTTTCACCATAGCCCTCTATGGGCTTCCAAATATCCTTTGCCAATTCCACAAGAACAGCCTTAGCGAAGGCTTCTTGAAGGAAAGATGTAACTCTGTGAGATGAATTAACAGAACACAGAGCAGTTTCTCCGGCTTCTTTCCAGTTTTGAACGGAAGATATTTCCTTTTTCACCTAGCCCTCTATGGGCTTCCAAATATCACTTTGCCAATTGCACAAGAACAGCCTTAGCGAAAGGCTTCTTGAAGGAAAGATGTAACTCTGTGAGATGAATTAACAGAACACAGAGCAGTTTCTCAGAAAGCTTCTTTCCAGTTTTGAACGGAAGATATTTCCTTTTCACCATAGCCCTCTATGGGCTTCCAAATATCACTTTTCCAATTCCACAAGAACAGAGTTAGAGAAAGGCTTATTGAAGGGAAAGATGTAACTCTGTGAGATGAATTAACAGAACACAGAGCAGCTTCTCAGAAAGCTTCTTTCCAATTTTGAACTTAAGATATTTCGTTTTTCACAATAGCCCTCTATGGGCTTCCAAATATCCCATTGCCAAATCCACGAGAACAGCCTTAGCGAAAGGCTTCTTCAAGGGAAAGATGTAACTCTGTGAGATGAATTAACAGAACACAGAGCAGTTTCTCAGAAAGCTTCTTTCCAGTTTTGAACCGAAGATATTCCCTTTTTCACCATAGCCCTCTATGGGCTTCCAAATATCCCTTTGCCAATTCCACAAGAACAGCCTTAGCGAAGGCTTCTTGAAGGAAAGATGTAACTCTGTGAGATGAATTCACAGAACACAGAGCAGTTTCTCAAGCTTCTTTCCAGTTTTGAACGGAAGATATTTCCTTTTCACCATAGCCCTCTATGGGCTTCCAAATATCCTTTTCCAATTCCACGAGAACAGCATTAGAGAAAGGCTTCTTGAAGGAAAGATGTAACTCTGTGAGATGAATTAACAGAACACAGAGCAGTTTCTCAAAAAGCTTCTTTCCAGTTTTGAACGGAAGATATTTCCTTTTTCACCATAGCCCTCTATGGGCTTCCAAATATCCTTAATTCCACAAGAACAGCCTTAGCGAAAGGCTTCTTGAAGGAAAGATGTAACTCTGTGAGATGAATTAACAGAACACAGAGCAGTTTCTCAGAAAGCTTCTTTCCAGTTTTGAGAACGGAAGATATTTCCTTTTCACCATAGCCCTCTATGGGCTTCCAAATATCACTTTTCCAATTCCACAAGAACAGCCTTAGCGAAGGCTTCTTGAAGGAAAGATGTAACTCTGTGAGATGAATTAACAGAACACAGAGCAGTTTCTCAGAAAGCTTCTTTCCAGTTTTGAGCGGAAGATATTTCCTTTTCACCATAGCCCTCTATGGGCTTCAAATATCACTTTGCCAATTCCACAAGAACAGCCTTAGCGAAAACTTCTTGAAGGAAAGATGTAACTCTGTGAGATGAATTAACAGAACACAGGCAGTTTCTCAGAAAGCTTCTTTCCAGTTTTGAGCGGAAGATATTTCCTTTTTCATCATAGCCCTCTATGGGCTTCCAAATATCCTTTGCCAATTCCACAAGAACAGCCTTAGCGAAAACTGCCAGAAGGAAAGATGTAACTGTGTGAGATGAATTAACAGAACACAGAGCAGTTTCTCAGAAAGCTTCTTTCCAGTTTTGAACGGAAGATATTTCCTTTTCACCATAGCCCTCTATGGGCTTCCAAATATCACTTTGCCAATTCCACAAGAACAGCCTTAGCGAAAGGCTTCTTGAAGGATAGATGTAACTCTGTGAGATGAATTAACAGGACACGGAGCAGTTTCTCAGAAAGCTTCTTTCCAGTTTTGAGCGGAAGATATTTCCTTTATCACCCATAGCCCTCTATGGGCTTCCAAATATCCCTTTGCCAATTCCACAAGAACAGCCTTAAGCGAAACGCTTCTTGAAGGAAAGATGTAACTCTGTGAGATGAATTAACAGAACACAGAGCAGTTTCTCAGAAAGTTTCTTTCCAGTTTTGAGCGGAAGATATTTCCTTTTCCACCATAGCCCTCTAAGGGCTTCCAAATATCCTTTGCCAAATCCACAAGAACAGCCTTAGCCAAGGCTTCTTGAAGGAAAGGTGTAACTCTGTGAGATGAACTAACAGAACACAGAGCAGTTTCTCAGAAAGCTTCTTTCCAGTTTTGAGCGGAAGATATTTCCTTTTCACCATAGCCCTCTATGGGCTTCCAAATATCACTTTGCCAATTCCACAAGAACAGCCTTAGCGAAAGGCTTCTTGAAGGAAAGATGTAACTCTGTGAGATGAATTAACAGAACACAGAGCAGTTTCTCAAAAAGCTTCTTTCCAGTTTTGAGCGGAAGATATTTCCTTTTTCACCATAGCCCTCTAAGGGCTTCCAAATATCCTTTGCCAATTCCACAAGAACAGCCTTAGCGAAAGGCTTCTTGAAGGAAAGATGTAACTCTGTGAGATGAATTAACAGAACACAGAGCAGTTTCTCAGAAAGCTTCTTTCCAGTTTTGAGCGGAAGATATTTCCTTTTTCACCATAGCCCTCTATGGGCTTACAAATATCACTTTGCCAATTCCACAAGAACAGCCTTAGCGAAAGGCTTCTTGAAGGAAAGATGTAACTCTGTGAGATGAATTAACAGAACACAGAGCAGTTTCTCAGAAACCTTCTTTCCAGTTTTGAGCGGAAGATATTTCCTTTTCACCATAGCCCTCTATGGGCTTCCAAATATCACTTTGCCAATTCCACAAGAACAGCCTTAGCGCTTCTTGAAGGAAAGATGTAACTCTGTGAGATGAATTAACAGAACACAGAGCAGTTTCTCAAGCTTCTTTCCAGTTTTGAGCGGAAGATATTTCCTTTTCACCATAGCCCTCTATGGGCTTCCAATATCCTTTGCCAATTCCACAAGAACAGCCTTAGCGAAGGCTTCTTCAAGGGAAAGATGTAACTCTGTGAGATGAATTAACAGAACACAGAGCAATTTCTCAGAAAGCTTCTTTCCAGTTTTGAGCGGAAGATATTTCCTTTTCACCATAGCCCTCTATGGGCTTCCAAATATCCTTTGCCAAATCCACGAGAACAGCCTTAGCGAAAGGCTTCTTGAAGGAAAGATGTAACTCTGTGAGATGAACTAACAGAACACAGAGCAGTTTCTCAGAAAGCTTCTTTCCAGTTTTGAGCGGAAGATATTTCCTTTTTCACCATAGCCCTCTAAGGGCTTCAAATATCACTTTGCCAATTCCACAAGAACAGCCTTAGCGAAAACTTCTTGAAGGAAAGATGTAACTCTGTGAGATGAATTAACAGAACACAGAGCAGTTTCTCAAGCTTCTTTCCAGTTTTGAGCGGAAGATATTTCCTTTTCACCATAGCCCTCGATGGGCTTCCAAATATCACTTTTCAATTCCACAAGAACAGCCTTAGCGAAAGGCTTCTTGAAGGAAAGATGTAACTCTGTGAGATGAATTAACAGAACACAGAGCAGTTTCTCAAAGTTTCTTTCCAGTTTTGAAGCGGAAGATATTTCCTTTTCACCATAGCCCTCTATGGGCTTCCAAATATCCTTTGCCAATTCCACAAGAACAGTTTTAGCGAAGGCTTCTTGAAGGAAAGATGTAACTCTGTGAGATGAATTAACAGAACACAGAGCAGTTTCTCAGAAAGCTTCTTTCCAGTTTTGAGCGGAAGATATTTCCTTTTCACCATAGCCCTCTATGGGCTTCCAAATATCACTTTGCCTATTCCACAAGAACAGCCTTAGCGAAAGGCTTCTTGAAGGAAAGATGTAACTCTGTGAGATGAATTAACACAGAAGCAGTTTCTCAAGCTTCTTTCCAGTTTTGAGCGGAAGATATTTCCTTTTCACCATAGCCCTCTAAGGGCTTCCAAATATCCTTTGCCAATTCCACAGAACAGCCTTATCGAAAGGCTTCTTGAAGGAAAGATGTAACTCTGTGATGAATTAACAGAACACAGAGCAGTTTCTCAAGCTTCTTTCCAGTTTTGAGCGGAAGATATTTCCTTTTTCACCATAGCCCTCTATGGGCTTCAAATATCACTTTGCCAATTCCACAAGAACAGCCTTAGCGAAAGGCTTCTTGAAGGAAAGATGTAACTCTGTGAGATGAATTAACAGAACACAGAGCAGTTTCTCAAGCTTCTTTCCAGTTTTGAGCGGAAGATATTTCCTTTTCACCATAGCCCTCTATGGGCTTCCAAATATCCTTTGCCAATTCCACAAGAACAGCCTTAGCGAAAGGCTTCTTGAAGGAAAGATGTAACTCTCTGAGATGAATTAACAGAACACAGAGAAGTTTCTCAGAAAGCTTCTTTCCAGTTTAGCGGAAGATATTTCCTTTTTCACCATAGCCCTCTATGGGCTTCCAAATATCCTTTGCCAATTCCACAAGAACAGCCTTAGCGAAAGGCTTCTTGAAGGGAAAGATGTAACTCTGTGAGATGAATTAACAGAACACAGAGCAGTTTCTCAGAAAGCTTCTTTCCAGTTTAGCGGAAGATATTTCCTTTTCACCATAGCCCTCTATGGGCTTCCAAATATCCTTTGCCAATTCCACAAGAACAGCCTTGGCGAAGGCTTCTTGAAGGAAAGATGTAACTCTGTGAGATGAATTAACAGAACACAGAGCAGTTCTCAAGCTTCTTTCCAGTTTTGAGCGGAAGATATTTCCTTTTCACCATAGCCCTCTATGGGCTTCCAAATATCCTTTGTCAATTCCACAAGAACAGCCTTAGGCGAAAGGCTTCTTCAAGGGAAGATGTAACTCTGTGAGATGAACTAACAGAACACAGAGCAGTTTCTCAAGCTTCTTTCCAGTTTTGAGCGGAAGATATTTCCTTTTCACCATAGCCCTCTATGGGTTTCCAAATATCCTTTGCCAATTCCACAAGAACAGCCTTAGCGAAAACTTGAAGGAAATATGTAACTCTGTGAGATGAATTAACAGAACACAGAGCAGTTTCTCAGAAAGCTTCTTTCCAGTTTTGAGCGGAAGATATTTCCTTTTCACCATAGCCCTCTATGGGCTTCCAAATATCCCTTTGCCAATTCCACAAGAACAGCCTTAGCGAAGGCTTCTTGAAGGAAAGATGTAACTCTGTGAGATGAATTAACAGAACACAGAGCAGTTTCTCAAGCTTCTTTCCAGTTTTGAGCGGAAGATATTTCCTTTTTCACCAGCCCTCTATGGGCTTCCAAATATCCTTTGCCAATTCCACAAGAACAGCCTTAGCGAAAGGCTTCTTGAAGGAAAGATGTAACTCTGTGAGATGAATTAACAGAACACAGAGCAGTTTCTCAAGCTTCTTTCCAGTTTTGAGCGGAAGATATTTCCTTTTTCACCATAGCCCTCTATGGGCTTCCAAATATCCCTTTGCCAATTCCACGAGAACAGCCTTAGCGAAGGCTTCTTGAAGGAAAGATGTAACTCTGTGAGATGAGCTAACAGAACACAGAGCAGTTTCTCAAGCTTCTTTCCAGTTTTGAGCGGAAGATATTTCCTTTTTCACCATAGCCCTCATGGGCTTCCAAATATCCTTTGCCAATTCCACAAGAACAGCCTTAGCGAAAGGCTTCTTGAAGGAAAGATGTAACTCTGTGAGATGAATTAACAGAACACAGAGCAGTTTCTCAGAAAGCTTCTTTCCAGTTTTGAGCGGAAGATATTTCCTTTTCACCATAGCCCTCTATGGGCTTCAAAATATCCTTTTCCAATTCCACAAGAACAGCCTTAGCGAAAGGCTTCTTGAAGGAAAGATGTAACTCTGTGAGATGAATTAACAGAACACAGAGCAGTTTCTCAGAAAGCTTCTTTCCAGTTTTGAGCGGAAGATATTTCCTTTTCACCATAGCCCTCTATGGGCTTCCAAATATCCTTTGGTAATTCCACAAGAACAGCCTTAGCGAAAGGCTTCTTGAAGGAAAGATGTAACTCTGTGAGATGAATTAACAGAACACAGAGCAGTTTCTCAGAAAGCTTCTTTCCAGTTTTGAGCGGAAGATATTTCCTTTTTCACCAAGCCCTCTATGGGCTTCAAAATATCACTTTTCCAATTCCACAAGAACAGCCTTAGCGAAGGCTTCTTGAAGGAAAGATGTAACTCTGTGAGATGAATTAACAGAACACAGAGCAGTTTCTCAGAAAGCTTCTTTCCAGTTTTGAGCGGAAGATATTTCCTTTTCACCATAGCCCTCTATGGGCTTCCAAATATCCTTTGCCAATTCCACAAGAACAGCCTTAGCGAAAAGGCTGAAGGGAAAGATGTAACTCTGTGAGATGAATTAACAGAACACAGAGCAGTTTCTCAAGCTTCTTTCCAGTTTAGAGCGGAAGATATTTCCTTTTTCACCATAGCCCTCTATGGGATTCCAAATATCCTTTGCCAATTCCACAAGAACAGCCTTGGCAAAAGGCTTGAAGGAAAGATGTAACTCTGTGAGATGAATTAACAGATCACAGAGCAGTTTCTCAAAACTTCCTTCCAGTTTTGAGCGGAAGATATTTCCTTTTTCACCACAGCCCTCTATGGGCTTCCAAATATCCTTTGTCAATTCCACAAGAACAGCCTTAGCGAAAACTTCTTCAAGGAAGGATGTAACTCTGTGAGATGAACTAACAGAACACAGAGCAGTTTCTCAGAACGCTTTCCAGTTTAGAGCGGAAGATATTTCCTTTTTCACCATAGCCCTCTATGGGTTTCCAAATATCCTTTGCCAATTCCAGAAGAACAGCGTTAGCGAAGGCTTCTTGAAGGAAATATGTAACTCTGTGAGATGAATTAACAGAACACAGAGCAGTTTCTCAAGCTTCTTTCCAGTTTTGAGCGGAAGATATTTCCTTTTTCACCATAGCCCTCTATGGGCTTCCAAATATCCTTTGCCAATTCCACAAGAACAGCCTTAGCAAAGGCTTCTTGAAGGAAAGATGTAACTCTGTGAGATGAATTAACAGAACACAGAGCAGTTTCTCAAGCTTCTTTCCAGTTTTGAGCGGTAGATATTTCCTTTTTCACCATAGCCCTCTATGGGCTTCCAAATATCACTTTGCCAATTCCACAAGAACAGCCTTAGCGAAAGGCTTCTTGAAGGGAAGATGTAACTCTGTGAGATGAATTAACAGAACACAGAGCAGTTTCTCAGAAAGTTTCTTTCCAGTTTTGAGCGGAAGATATTTCCTTTTTCACCATAGCCCTCTATGGGCTTCCAAATATCACTTTGCCAATTCCACAAGAACAGCCTTAGCGAAAGGCTTCTTGAAGGAAAGATGTAACTCTGTGAGATGAATTAACAGAACACAGAGCAGTTTCTCAAGCTTCTTTCCAGTTTTGAGCGGAAGATATTTCCTTTTTCACCAAGCCCTCTATGGGCTTCCAAATATCCTTTGGTAATTCCACAAGAACAGCCTTAGCGAAAGGCTTCTTGAAGGAAAGATGTAACTCTGTGAGATGAATTCACAGAACACAGAGCAGTTTCTCAGAAAGCTTCTTTCCAGTTTTGAGCGGAAGATATTTCCTTTTCACCATAGCCCTCTATGGGCTTCCAAATATCCTTTGCCAATTCCACAGAACAGCCTTAGCGAAAAGGCTGCAGAAGGGAAAGATGTAACTCTGTGAGATGAATTAACAGAACACAGAGCAGTTTCTCAAGCTTCTTTCCAGTTTTGAGCGGAAGATATTTCCTTTTTCACCATAGCCCTCTATGGGCTTCCAAATATCCCTTTGCCAATTCCACAAGAACAGCCTTAGCGAAAGGCTTCTTGAAGGAAAGATGTAACTCTGTGAGATGAATTAACAGAACACAGAGCAGTTTCTCAGACAGCTTCTTTCCAGTTTTGAGCGGAAGATATTTCCTTTTCACCATAGCCCTCTATGGGCTTCCAAATATCCTTTGCCAATTCCACAAGAACAGCCTTGGCGAAGGCTTCTTGAAGGAAAGATGTAACTCTGTGAGATGAATTCACAGAACACAGAGCAGTTTCTCAGAAAGCTTCTTTCCAGTTTTGAGCGGAAGATATTTCCTTTTCACCATAGCCCTCTATGGGCTTCCAAATATCCTTTGCCAATTCCACAAGAACAACCTTAGCGAAAGGCTTCTTGAAGGAAAGATGTAACTCTGTGAGATGAATTAACAGAACACAGAGCAGTTTCTCAAGCTTCTTTCCAGTTTAGAACGGAAGATATTTCCTTTTCACCATAGCCCTCTATGGGCTTCCAAATATCCTTTGCCAATTCCACAAGAACAGCCTTAGCGAAAGGCTTCTTGAAGGAAAGATGTAACTCTGTGAGATGAATTAACAGAACACAGAGCAGTTTCTCAAGCTTCCTTCCAGTTTTGAGCGGAAGATATTTCCTTTTTCACCATAGCCCTCTATGGGCTTCCAAATATCCTTTGTCAATTCCACAAGAACAGCCTTAGCGAAAGGCTTCTTCAAGGAAGGATGTAACTCTGTGAGATGAACTAACAGAACACAGAGCAGTTTCTCAAGCTTCTTTCCAGTTTAGAACGGAAGATATTTCCTTTTCACCATAGCCCTCTATGGGTTTCCAAATATCCCTTTGCCAATTCCACAAGAAAAGCCTTAGCGAAAGGCTTCTTGAAGGAAATATGTAACTCTGTGAGATGAATTAACAGAACACAGAGCAGTTTCTCAAGCTTCTTTCCAGTTTTGAGCGAAGATATTTCCTTTTCACCATAGCCCTCTATGGGCTTCAAATATCCTTTGCCAATTCCACAAGAACAGCCTTAGCGAAAGGCTTCTTGAAGGAAAGATGTAACTCTGTGAGATGAATTAACAGAACACAGAGCAGTTTCTCAAGCTTCTTTCCAGTTTTGAGCGGAAGATATTTCCTTTTTCACCACCAGCCCTCTATGGGCTTCCAAATATCACTTTGCCAATTCCACAAGAACAGCCTTAGCGAAAGGCTTCTTGAAGGAAAGATGTAACTCTGTGAGATGAATTAACAGAACACAGAGCAGTTTCTCAGAAAGCTTCTTTCCAGTTTTGAGCGGAAGATATTTCCTTTTCACCATAGCCTCTATGGGCTTCCAAATATCCTTTGCCAATCCACAAGAACAGCCTTAGCGAAAGGCTTCTTGAAGGAAAGATGTAACTCTGTGAGATGAACTAGAGAACACAGAGCAGTTTCTCAAGCTTCTTTCCAGTTTTGAGCGGAAGATATTTCCTTTTTCACCAAGCCCTCTATGGGCTTCAAATATCCTTTTGCCAGTTCCACAAGAACAGCCTTAGCGAAAGGCTTCTTGAAGGAAAGATGTAACTCTGTGAGATTAATTAACAGAACACAGAGCAGTTTCTCAGAAAGCTTCTTTCCAGTTTTGAGCGGAAGATATTTCCTTTTCACCATAGCCCTCTATGGGCTTCCAAATATCCTTTGCCAAATCCACAAGAACAGCCTTAGCGAAAACTTCTTGAAGGAAAGATGTAACTTTGTGAGATGAACTAACAGAACACAGAGCAGTTTCTCAAGCTTCTTTCCAGTTTTGAGCGGAAGATATTTCCTTTTTCACCATAGCCCTCTATGGGCTTCCAAATATCCTTTGCCAATTCCACAAGAACAGCCTTGGCGAAAGGCTTCTTGAAGGAAAGATGTAACTTTGTGAGATGAATTAACAGAACACAGAGCAGTTTCTCAAGCTTCTTTCCAGTTTTGAGCGGAAGATATTTCCTTTTTCACCATAGCCCTCTATGGGCTTCCAAATATCCTTTGCCAATTCCACAAGAACAGTTTTCGCGAAAGGCTGCTTGAAGGAAAGATGTAACTCTGTGAGATGAATTCACAGAACACAGAGCAGTTTCTCAGAGCTTCTTTCCAGTTTTGAGCGGAAGATATTTCCTTTTTCACCATAGCCCTCTATTCTTCCAAATATCCTTTGGTAATTCCACAAGAACAGCCTTAGCGAAAGGCTTCTTGAAGGAAAGATGTAACTCTGTGAGATGAATTAACAGAACACAGAGCAGTTTCTCAAGCTTCTTTCCAGTTTAGAACGGAAGATATTTCCTTTTTCACCATAGCCCTCTATGGGCTTCCAAATATCCTTTGCCAATTCCACAAGAACAGCCTTGGCGAAACTGTGAAGGAAGATGTAACTCTGTGAGATGAGTTAACAGAACACAGAGCAGTTTCTCAGAAAGCTTCCTTCCAGTTTTGAGCGGAAGATATTTCCTTTTCACCATAGCCCTCTATGGGCTTCCAAATATCCTTTGTCAATTCCACAAGAACAGCCTTAGCGAAAGGCTTCTTCAAGGAAGGATGTAACTCTGTGAGATGAACTAACAGAACACAGAGCAGTTTCTCAAGCTTCTTTCCAGTTTTGAGCGGAAGATATTTCCTTTTTCACCATAGCCCTCTATGGGTTTCCAAATATCCTTTGCCAATTCCACAAGAACAGCGTTAGCGAAAGGCTTCTTGAAGGAACTATGTACTCTGTGAGATGAATTAACAGAACACAGAGCAGTTTCTCAAGCTTCTTTCCAGTTTTGAGCGGAAGATATTTCCTTTTCACCATAGCCCTCTATGGGCTTCCAAATATCCTTTGCCAATTCCACAAGAACAGCCTTAGCGAAAGGCTTCTTGAAGGAAAGATGTAACTCTGTGAGATGAATTAACAGAACACAGGAGCAGTTTCTCAGAAAGCTTCTTTCCAGTTTTGAGCGGAAGATATTTCCTTTTCACCATAGCCCTCTATGGGCTTCCAAATATCCTTTGCCAATTCCACAAGAACAGCCTTAGCGAAGGCTTCTTGAAGGAAGATGTAACTCTGTGAGATGAATTAACAGAACACAGAGCAGTTTCTCAAGTTTCTTTCCAGTTTTGAGCGGAAGATATTTCCTTTTCACCATAGCCCTCTATGGGCTTCCAAATATCCTTTGCCAATTCCACAAGAACAGCCTTAGCGAAAGGCTTCTTGAAGGAAAGATGTAACTCTGTGAGATGAATTAACAGAACACAGAGCAGTTTCTCAGAAAGCTTCTTTCCAGTTTTGAGCGGAAGATATTTCCTTTTCACCATAGCCCTCTATGGGCTTCCAAATATCCTTTGGTAATTCCACAAGAACAGCCTTAGCGAAAGGCTTCTTGAAGGAAAGATGTAACTCTGTGAGATGAATTCACAGAACACAGAGCAGTTTCTCAAGCTTCTTTCCAGTTTAGAACGGAAGATATTTCCTTTTTCACCATAGCCCTCTATGGGCTTCAAATATCCTTTCCAATTCCACAAGAACAGCCTTAGCGAAAGGCTTCTTGAAGGAAAGATGTAACTCTGTGAGATGAATTAACAGAACACAGAGCAGTTTCTCAAGCTTCTTTCCAGTTTTGAGCGGAAGATATTTCCTTTTTCACCATAGCCCTCTATGGGCTTCCAAATATCCTTTGCCAATTCCACAAGAACAGCCTTAGCGAAAGGCTTCTTGAAGGAAAGATGTAACTCCGTGAGATGAATTAACAGAACACAAAGCAGTTTCTCAGACAGCTTCTTTCCAGTTTTGAGCGGAAGATATTTCCTTTTCACCATAGCCCTCTATGGGCTTCAAATATCCTTTGCCAATTCCACAAGAACAGCCTTAGCGAAAGGCTTCTTGAAGGAAGATGTAACTCTGTGAGATGAATTCACAGAACACAGAGCAGTTTCTCAAGCTTCTTTCCAGTTTTGAGCGGAAGATATTTCCTTTTCACCATAGCCCTCTATGGGCTTCCAAATATCCTTTGCCAATTCCACAAGAACAGCCTTAGCGAAAGGCTTCTTGAAGGAAAGATGTAACTCTGTGAGATGAATTAACAGAACACAGAGCAGTTTCTCAGAAAGCTTCTTTCAAGTTTGAGCGGAAGATATTTCCTTTTCACCATAGCCCTCTATGGGCTTCCAAATATCCTTTGCCAATTCCACAAGAACAGCCTTGGCGAAAGGCTTCTTGAAGGAAAGATGTAACTCTGTGAGATGAATTAACAGAACACAGAGCAGTTTCTCAAGCTTCTTTCCAGTTTTGAGCGGAAGATATTTCCTTTTCACCATAGCCCTCTATGGGCTTCCAAATATCCTTTGCCAATTCCACAAGAACAGCCTTAGCGAAAGGCTTCTTCAAGGAAGGATGTAACTCTGTGAGATGAACTAACAGAACACAGAGCAGTTTCTCAAGCTTCTTTCCAGTTTAGAGCGGAAGATATTTCCTTTTTCACCATAGCCCTCTATGGGTTTCCAAATATCCTTTGCCAATTCCACAAGAACAGCCTTAGCGAAAGGCTTCTTGAAGGAAAGATGTAACTCTGTGAGATGAATTAACAGAACACAGAGCAGTTTCTCAAGCTTCTTTCCAGTTTTGAGCGGAAGATATTTCCTTTTTCACCATAGCCCTCTATGGGCTTCCAAATATCCTTTGCCAATTCCACAAGAACAGCCTTGGCGAAAGGCTTCTTGAAGGAAAGATGTAACTCTGTGAGATGAATTAACAGAACACAGAGCAGTTTCTCAAGCTTCTTTCCAGTTTTGAGCGGTGATATTTCCTTTTTCACCATAGCCCTCTATGGGCTTCCAAATATCCTTTGCCAATTCCACAAGAACAGCCTTAGCGAAAGGCTTCTTGAAGGAAAGATGTAACTCTGTGAGATGAATTAACAGAACACAGAGCAGTTTCTCAAGCTTCTTTCCAGTTTTGAGCGGAAGATATTTCCTTTTTCACCATAGCCCTCTATGGGCTTCCAAATATCCTTTGCCAAATCCACGAGAACAGCCTTAGCGAAAGGCTTCTTGAAGGAAAGATGTAACTCTGTGAGATGAATTAACAGAACACAGAGCAGTTTCTCAAGCTTCTTTCCAGTTTTGAGCGGAAGATATTTCCTTTTTCACCATAGCCCTCTATGGGCTTCCAAATATCCTTTGCCAATTCCACAAGAACAGCCTTAGCGAAAGGCTTCTTGAAGGAAAGATGTAACTCTGTGAGATGAATTAACAGAACACAGAGCAGTTTCTCAAGCTTCTTTCCAGTTTTGAGCGGAAGATATTTCCTTTTTCACCAGCCCTCTATGGGCTTCCAAATATCCTTTGCCAAATCCACAAGAACAGCCTTAGCGAAAGGCTTCTTGAAGGAAAGATGTAACTCTGTGAGATGAACTAACAGAACACAGAGCAGTTTCTCAAGCTTCTTTCCAGTTTTGAGCGGAAGATATTTCCTTTTTCACCATAGCCCTCTATGGGCTTCCAAATATCACTTTGCCAATTCCACAAGAACAGCCTTAGCGAAGGCTTCTTGAAGGAAAGATGTAACTTTGTGAGATGAATTAACAGAACACAGAGCAGTTTCTCAGAAAGCTTCTTTCCAGTTTTGAGCGGAAGATATTTCCTTTTTCACCATAGCCCTCTATGGGCTTCCAAATATCCTTTGCCAATTCCACAAGAACAGCCTTGAAAGGCTTCTTGAAGGAAAGATGTAACTCTGTGAGATGAATTCACAGAACACAGAGCAGTTTCTCAGAGCTTCTTTCCAGTTTTGAGCGGAAGATATTTCCTTTTTCACCATAGCCCTCTATGTTCTTCCAAATATCCTTTGGTAATTCCACAAGAACAGCCTTAGCGAAAGGCTTCTTGAAGGAAGATGTAACTCTGTGAGATGAATTAACAGAACACAGAGCAGTTTCTCAGAAAGCTTCTTTCCAGTTTAGAGCGGAAGATATTTCCTTTTTCACCATAGCCCTCTATGGGCTTCCAAATATCCTTTGTCAATTCCACAAGAACAGCCTTAGCGAAAGGCTTCTTGAAGGATGTAACTCTGTGAGATGAATTAACAGAACACAGAGCAGTTTCTCAAGCTTCTTTCCAGTTTAGAGCGGAAGATATTTCCTTTTTCACCATAGCCCTCTATGGGCTTCCAAATATCCTTTGCCAATTCCACAAGAAAAGCGTTAGCGAAGGCTTCTTGAAGGAAATATGTAACTCTGTGAGATGAATTAACAGAACACAGAGCAGTTTCTCAAGCTTCTTTCCAGTTTTGAGCGGAAGATATTTCCTTTTTCACCATAGCCCTCTATGGGCTTCAAATATCCTTTGCCAATTCCACAAGAACAGCCTTAGCGAAAGGCTTCTTGAAGGAAAGATGTAACTCTGTGAGATGAATTAACAGAACACAGAGCAGTTTCTCAAGCTTCTTTCCAGTTTTGAGCGGTAGATATTTCCTTTTTCACCATAGCCCTCTATGGGCTTCCAAATATCACTTTGCCAATTCCACAAGAACAGCCTTAGCGAAAGGCTTCTTGAAGGAAAGATGTAACTCTGTGAGATGAATTAACAGAACACAGAGCAGTATCTCAGAAAGCTTCTTTCCAATTTTGAGCGGAAGATATTTCCTTTTCACCATAGCCCTCTATGGGCTTCCAAATATCCCTTTGCCAATTCCACAAGAACAGCCTTAGCGAAGGCTTGAAGGAAAGATGTAACTTTGAGATGAACTAACAGAACACAGAGCAGTTTCTCAGAAAGCTTCTTTCCAGTTTTGAGCGGAAGATATTTCCTTTTCACCATAGCCCTCTATGGGCTTCCAAATATCACTTTGCCAATTCCACAAGAACAGCCTTAGCGAAAGGCTTCTTGAAGGAAAGATGTAACTCTGTGAGATGAATTAACAGAACACAGAGCAGTTTCTCAAGCTTCTTTCCAGTTTTGAACGGAAGATATTTCCTTTTCACCATAGCCCTCTATGGGCTTCAAAATATCCTTTGGTAATTCCACAAGAACAGCCTTAGCGAAAGGCTTCTTGAAGGAAAGATGTAACTCTGTGAGATGAATTAACAGAACACAGAGCAGTTTCTCAGAAAGCTTCTTTCCAGTTTTGAGCGGAACATATTTCCTTTTCACCATAGCCCTCTATGGGCTTCCAAATATCCTTTGCCAATTCCACAAGAACAGCCTTAGCGAAAGGCTTCTTGAAGGAAAGATGTAACTCTGTGAGATGAATTAACAGAACACAGAGCAGTCTCTCAAGCTTCCTTCCAGTTTTGAGCGGAAGATATTTCCTTTTCACCATAGCCCTCTATGGGCTTCCAAATATCCCTTTGTCAATTCCAC
The DNA here is from genome assembly GCA_023783455.1 of Erythrocebus patas. Taxonomy (NCBI): domain Eukaryota; kingdom Metazoa; phylum Chordata; class Mammalia; order Primates; family Cercopithecidae; genus Erythrocebus; species Erythrocebus patas. The sequence goes on from JAKFHT010000329.1 coordinate 29,677, forward strand.
AAGAACAGCCTTAGCGAAAGGCTTCTTCAAGGGAAGGATGTAACTCTGTGAGATGAACTAACAGAACACAGAGCAGTTTCTCAGAAAGCTTCTTTCCAGTTTAGAACGGAAGATATTTCCTTTTTCACCATAGCCCTCTATGGGTTTCCAAATATCCCTTTGCCAATTCCACAAGAAAAGCGTTAGCGAAAGGCTTCTTGAAGGGAAATATGTACCTCTGTGAGATGAATTAACAGAACACAGAGCAGTTTCTCAGAAAGCTTCTTTCCAGTTTTGAGCGGAAGATATTTCCTTTTCACCATAGCCCTCTATGGGCTTCCAAATATCCCTTTGCCAATTCCACAAGAACAGCCTTAGCGAAAGGCTTCTTGAAGGGAAAGATGTAACTCTGTGAGATGAATTAACAGAACACAGAGCAGTTTCTCAGAAAGCTTCTTTCCAGTTTTGAACAGTAGATATTTCCTTTTCACCATAGCCCCTATGGGCTTCCAAATATCACTTTGCCAATTCCACAAGAACAGCCTTAGCGAAGGCTTCTTGAAGGAAAGATGTAACTGTGAGATGAATTAACAGAACACAGAGCAGTTTCTCAGAAAGCTTCTTTCCAGTTTTGAGCGGAAGATATTTCCTTTTTCACCATAGTCCTCTATGGGCTTCCAAATATCACTTTGCCAATTCCACAAGAACAGCCTTAGCGAAGGCTTCTTGAAGGAAAGATGTAACTCTCTGAGATGAATAACAGAACACAGAGCAGTTTCTCAAGCTTCTTTCCAGTTTTGAGCGGAAGATATTTCCTTTTCACCATAGCCCTCTATGGGCTTCCAAATATCCTTGCCAAATCCACAAGAACAGCCTTAGCGAAAGGCTTCTTGAAGGAAAGATGTAACTCTCTGAGATGAAATAACAGAACACAGAGCAGTTTCTCAGAAAGCTTCTTTCCAGTTTTGAGCGGAAGATATTTCCTTTTCACCATAGCCCTCTATGGGCTTCCAAATATCACTTTGCCAATTCCACAAGAACAGCCTTAGCGAAAGGCTTCTTGAAGGAAAGATGTAACTCTGTGAGATGAATTAACAGAACACAGAGCAGTTTCTCAGAAAGCTTCTTTCCAGTTTTGAGCGGAAGATATTTCCTTTTTCACCATAGCCCTCTATGGGCTTCCAAATATCCTTTGCCAATTCCACAAGAACAGTTTTAGCGAAAGGAAAGATGTAACTCTGTGAGATGAATTAACAGAACACAGAGCAGTTTCTCAAGCTTCTTTCCAGTTTTGAGCGGAAGATATTTCCTTTTTCACCACAGCCCTCTATGGTCTTCCAAATATCCTTTGGTAATTCCACAAGAACAGCCTTAGCGAAAGGCTTCTTGAAGGAAAGATGTAACTCTGTGAGATGAATTAACAGAACACAGAGCAGTTTCTCAGAAATCTTCTTTCCAGTTTTGAACGGAAGATATTTCCTTTTTCACCATAACCCTCTATGGGCTTCCAAATATCCCTTTGCCAATTCCACAAGAACAGCCTTAGCGAAAGGCTTCTTGAAGGAAAGATGTAACTCTGTGAGATGAATTAACAGAACACAGAGCAGTCTCTCAAGCTTCTTTCCACTTTTGAACGGAAGATATTTCCTTTTCACCATAGCCCTCTATGGGCTTCCAAATATCCTTTGTCAATTCCACAAGAACAGCCTTAGCGAAGGCTTCTTCAAGGGAAGGATGTAACTCTGTGAGATGAACTAACAGAACACAGAGCAGTTTCTCAGAAAGCTTCTTTCCAGTTTTGAGCGGAAGATATTTCCTTTTTCACCATAGCCCTCTATGGGTTTCCAAATATCCTTTGCCAATTCCACAAGAACAGCGTTAGCGAAAGGCTTCTTGAAGGAAATATGTACCTCTGTGAGATGAATTAACAGAACACAGAGCAGTTTCTCAAGCTTCTTTCCAGTTTTGAGCGGAAGATAGTTCCTTTTTCACCATAGCCCTCTATGGGCTTCCAAATATCCCTTTGCCAATTCCACAAGAACAGCCTTAGCGAAGGCTTCTTGAAGGAAAGATGTAACTCTGTGAGATGAATTAACAGAACACAGAGCAGTCTCTCAAGCTTCCTTCCAGTTTTGAACGGAAGATATTTCCTTTGTCACCATAGCCATCTATGGGCTTCCAAATATCCCTTTGCCAATTCCACAAGAACAGCCTTAGTGAAAGGCTTCTTCAAGGGAAAGATGTAACTCTGTCAGATGAATTAACAGAACACGGCGCAGTTTCTCAGAAAGCTTCTTTCCAGTTTTGAACGGAAGATATTTCCTTTTTCACCATAGCCCTCTATGGGCTTCCAAATATCCCTTTGTCAAATCCACAAGAACAGCCTTAGCGAAAGGCTTCCGGAAGGGAAAGATGTACCTCTATGAGATGAATTTACAGAACACAGAGCAGTTTCTCAGAAAGCTTCTTTCCAGTTTTGAACGGAAGATATTTCCTTTTTCACCATAGCCCTCTATGGGCTTCCAAATATCCTTTGCCAATTCCACAAGAACAGCCTTAGCGAAAGGCTTCTTGAAGGAAAGATGTAACTCTGTGAGATGAATTCACAGAACACAGAGCAGTTTCTCAAGCTTCTTTCCAGTTTTGAGCGGAAGATATTTCCTTTTCACCATAGCCCTCTATGGGCTTCCAAATATCCTTTGCCAATTCCACAAGAACAGCCTTAGCGAAGGCTTCTTGAAGGAAAGATGTAACTCTGTGAGATGAATTAATAGAACACAGAGCAGTTTCTCAAGCTTCTTTCCAGTTTTGAGCGGAAGATATTTCCTTTTCACCATAGCCCTCTATGGGCTTCCAAATATCCTGTGCCAATTCCACAAGAACAGCCTTAGCGAAAGGCTTCTTGAAGGAAAGATGTAACTCTGTGAGATGAATTAACAGAACACAGAGCAGATTCTCAAGCTTCTTTCCCGTTTTGAGCGGAAGATATTTCCTTTTCACCATAGCCCTCTATGGGCTTCCAAATATCACTTTGCCAATTCCACAAGAACAGCCTTAGCGAAAGGCTTCTTGAAGGAAAGATGTAACTCTGTGAGATGAATTAACAGAACACAGAGCAGTTTCTCAAGCTTCTTTCCAGTTTTGAGCGGAAGATATTTCCTTTTCACCATAGCCCTCTATGGGCTTCCAAATATCCTTTGCCAATGTCACAAGAACAGCCTTAGCGAAAGGCTTCTTGAAGGAAAGATGTAACTCTGTGAGATGAATTAACAGAACACAGAGCAGTTTCTCAGAAAGCTTCTTTCCAGTTTTGAGCGGAAGATATTTCCTTTTTCACCATAGCCCTCTTTGGGCTTCCAAATATCCTTTGCCAATTCCACAAGAACAGCCTTAGCGAAAGGCTTCTTGAAGGAAAGATGTAACTCTGTGAGATGAATTCACAGAACACAGAGCAGTTTCTCAAGCTTCTTTCCAGTTTTGAGCGGAAGATATTTCCTTTTCACCATAGCCCTCTATGGGCTTCCAAATATCACTTTGCCAATGTCACAAGAACAGCCTTAGCGAAAGGCTTCTTGAAGGGAAAGATGTAACTCTGTGAGATGAATTAACAGAACACAGAGCAGTTTCTCAGAAAGCTTTTCCAGTTTTGAGCGGAAGATATTTCCTTTTTCACCATAGCCCTCTTTGGGCTTCCAAATATCCCTTTGCCAATTCCACAAGAACAGCCTTAGCGAAAGGCTTCTTGAAGGGAAAGATGTAACTCTGTGAGATGAATTCACAGAACACAGAGCAGTTTCAGAAAGCTTCTTTCCAGTTTTGAACGGAAGATATTTCCTTTTTCACCATAGCCCTCTATGGGCTTCCAAATATCACTTTGCCAATTCCACAAGAACAGCCTTAGCGAAAGGCTTCTTGAAGGAAAGATGTAACTCTGTGAGATGAATTAATAGAACACAGAGCAGTTTCTCAGAAAGCTTCTTTCCAGTTTTGAACGGAAGATACTTCCTTTTCACCATAGCCCTCTATGGGCTTCCAAATATCCTGTGCCAATTCCACAAGAACAGCGTTAGCGAAGGCTTCTTGAAGGAAAGATGTAACTCTGTGAGATGAATTAACAGAACACAGAGCAGATTCTCAAGCTTCTTTCCGTTTTGAGCGGAAGATATTTCCTTTTCACCATAGCCTCTATGGGCTTCAAATATCACTTTGCCAATTCCACAAGAACAGCCTTAGCGAAGGCTTCTTGAAGGAAAGATGTAACTCTGTGAGATGAATTAACAGAACACAGAGCATTTTCTCAGAAAGCTTCTTTCAGTTTTGAGCGGAAGATATTTCCTTTTCACCATAGCCCTCTATGGGCTTCAAATATCACTTTGCCAATGTCACAAGAACAGCCTTAGCGAAAGGCTTCTTGAAGGGAAAGATGTAACTCTGTGAGATGAATTAACAGAACACAGAGCAGTTTCTCAAGCTTTTTCCAGTTTTGAACGGAAGATATTTCCTTTTTCACCATAGCCCTCTATGGGCTTCCAAATATCACTTTGCCAATTCCACAAGAACAGCCTTAGCGAAAGGCTTCTTGAAGGGAAAGATGTAACTCTGTGAGATGAATTAACAGAACACAGAGCAGTTTCTCAGAAAGCTTCTTTCAAGTTTTGAACGGAAGATATTCCCTTTTTCACCATAGCATTCTAAGGGCTTCCAAATATCACTTTGCCAATTCCACAAGAACAGCCTTAGCGAAAGGCTTCTTCAAGGGAAAGATGTAACTCTGTGAGATGAACTAACAGAACACAGAGCAGTTTCTCAGAAAGCTTCTTTCCAGTTTTGAACGGAAGGTATTTCCTTTTTCACCATAGCCCTCTATTGGCTTCCAAATATCCCTCTGCCAATTCCACAAGAACAGCTTTGGCGAAAGGCTTCTTGAAGGGAAAGATGTACCTCTGTGAGATGAATTAACAGAACACAGAGCAGTTTCTCAGAAGGCTTCTCTCCAGTTTTGAACGGAAAATATTTCCTTTTTCACCATAGCCCTCTATGGGCTTCCAAATATCCCTTTGCCAATTCCACAAGAACATCCTTAGCGAAAGGCTTTTGAAGGGAAAGATGTAACTCTGTGAGATGAATTAACAGAACACAGAGCAGTTTCTCAGAAAGCTTCCTTCCAGTTTTGAAGGGAACATATTTCCTTTTTCACCATAGCCCTCTAAGGGCTTCCAAATATCCCTTTGCCAATTCCACAAGAATAGCCTTAGCGAAAGGTTTCTTGAAGGGAAAGATGTAACTCTTTGAGATGAATTAACAGAACACAGAGCAGTTTCTCAGAAAGCTTCTTTCCAGTTTTGAACGGAAGATATTTCCTTTTTCACCATAGCCCTCTATGGGCTTCCAAATATCCCTTTGCCAATTCCACAAGAACATCCTTAGCGAAAGGCTTTTGAAGGGAAAGATGTAACTCTGTGAGATGAATTAACAGAACACAGAGCAGTTTCTCAGAAAGCTTCCTTCCAGTTTTGAAGGGAACATATTTCCTTTTTCACCATAGCCCTCTAAGGGCTTCCAAATATCCTTTGCCAATTCCACAAGAATAGCCTTAGCGAAAGGTTTCTTGAAGGGAAAGATGTAACTCTTTGAGATGAATTAACAGAACACAGAGCAGTTTCTCAGAAAGCTTCTTTCCAGTTTTGAACGGAAGATATTTCCTTTTCACCATAGCCCTCTATGGGCTTCCAAATATCCTTTGCCAATTCCACAAGAACAGCCTTAGCGAAAGGCTTCTTGAATGGAAAGATGTAACAATGTGAGATGAATTAACAGAACACAGAGCAGTTTCTCAGAAAGCTTCTTTCCAGTTTTGAACGGAAGATATTTCCTTTTCACCATAGCCTCTATGGGCTTCCAAATATCACTTTGCCAATTCCACAAGAACAGCCTTAGCGAAAGGCTTCTTGAAGGAAAGATGTAACTCTGTGAGATGAATTAACAGAACACAGAGCAGTCTCTCAGAAAGCTTCTTTCCAGTTTTGAACGGAAGATATTTACTTTGTCACCATAGCCCACTATGGGCTTCCAAATATCCCTTTGCCAATTCCACAAGAACAGCCTTAGCGAGAGGTTTCTTGAAGGGAAAGATGTACCTCTGTGAGATGAATTAACAGAACACAGAGCAGTTTCTCAGAAAGCTTCTTTCCAGTTTTGAACGGAAGATATTCCCTTTTTCACCACAGCATTCTAAGGGCTTCCAAATATCACTTTGCCAATTCCACAAGAACAGCCTTAGCGAAAGGCTTCTTGAAGGGAAAGATGTAACTCTGTGAGATGAATTAACAGAACACAGAGCAGTTTCTCAGAAAGCTTCTTTCCAGTTTTGAACGGAAGATATTTCCTTTTTCACCATAGCCCTCTATGGGCTTCCAAATATCCCTTTGCCAATTCCACAAGAACAGCCTTAGCGAAAGGCTTCTTGAATGGAAAGATGTAACAATTTGAGACGAACTAACACAATACAGAGCAGTTTCTCAGAAAGCTTCTTTCCAGTTTTGAACGGAAGATATTTCCTTTTTCACCATAGCCCTCTATGGGCTTCCAAATATCACTTTGCCACTTCCACAAGAACAGCCTTAGCGAAAGGCTTCTTGAAGGGAAAGATGTACCTCTGTGAGATGAATTAACAGAACACAGAGCAGTTTCTCAGAAAGCTTCTTTCCACTTTTGAACGGAAGATATTTCCTTTTTCACCATAGCCCTCTATGGGCTTCCAAATATCCCTTTGCCAAATCCACGAGAACAGCCTTACCGAAAGGCTTCTTGAAGGGAAAGATGTAACTGTGAGATGAACTAACAGAACACAGAGCAGTGTCTCAGAAAGCTTCTTTCCAGTTTTGAACGGAAGATATTTCCTTTTTCACCATAGCCCTCTATGGGCATCCAATATCACTTTGCCAATTTCACAAGAACAGCCTTAGCGAAAGGCTTCTTGAAGGGAAAGATGTAACTCTGTGAGATGAATTAACAGAACACAGAGCAGTTTCTCAGAAAGCTTCTTTCCAGTTTTGAACGGAAGATATTCCCTTTTTCACCATAGCATTCTAAGGGCTTCCAAATATCACCTTGCCAATTCCACAAGAACAGCCTTAGCGAAAGGCTTCTTCAAGGGAAAGATGTAACTCTGTGAGATGAACTAACAGAACACAGAGCAGTTTCTCAGAAAGCTTCTTTCCAGTTTTGAACGGAAGATATTTCCTTTTTCACCATAGCCCTCTATTGGCTTCCAAATATCCCTCTGCCAATTCCACAAGAACAGCCTTAGCGAAAGGCTTCTTGAAGGGAAAGATGTACCTCTGTGAGATGAATTAACAGAACACAGAGCAGTTTCTCAGAAGGCTTCTCTCCAGTTTTGAACGGAAGATATTTCCTTTTTCACCATAGCCCTCTATGGGCTTCCAAATATCCCTTTGCCAATTCCACAAGAACATCCTTAGCGAAAGGCTTTTGAAGGGAAAGATGTAACTCTGTGAGATGAATTAACAGAACACAGAGCAGTTTCTCAAGCTTCCTTCCAGTTTTGAAGGAAGATATTTCCTTTTTCACCATAGCCCTCTAAGGGCTTCCAAATATCCCTTGCCAATTCCACAAGAATAGCCTTAGCGAAAGGCTTCTTGAAGGAAAGATGTAACTCTGTGAGATGAATTAACAGAACACAGAGCAGTTTCTCAGAAAGCTTCTTTCCAGTTTTGAACGGAAGATATTTCCTTTTTCACCATAGCCCTCTATGGGCTTCCAAATATCCTTTGCCAATTCCACAAGAACAGCCTTAGCGAAGGCTTCTTGAATGGAAAGATGTAACAATGTGAGATGAATTAACAGAACACGGAGCAGTTTCTCAGAAAGCTTCTTTCCAGTTTTGAACGGAAGATATTTCCTTTTTCACCATAGCCCTCTATGGGCTTCCAAATATCCTTTGCCAATTCCACAAGAACAGCCTTAGCGAAGGCTTCTTGAATGGAAAGATGTAACAATGTGAGATGAATTAACAGAACACAGAGCAGTTTCTCAGAAAGCTTCTTTCCAGTTTTGAACGGAAGATATTTCCTTTTTCACCATAGCCCTCTATGGGCTTCCAAATATCACTTTGCCAATTCCACAAGAACAGCCTTAGCCAAAGGCTTCTTGAAGGGAAGGATGTAACTCTGAGAGATGAATTAACAGAACACAGAGCAGTCTCTCAGAAAGCTTCCTTCCAGTTTTGAACGGAAGATATTTCCTTTGTCACCATAGCCCTCTATGGGCTTCCAAATATACCTTTGCCAATTCCACAAGAACAGCCTTAGCGAAAGGTTTCTTGAAGGGAAAGATGTAACTCTGTGAGATGAATTAACAGAACACGGCAGTTTCTCAGAAAGCTTCTTTCCAGTTTTGAACGGAAGATATTTCCTTTTTCACCATAGCCCTCTATGGGCTTCCAAATATCCCTTTGCCAATTCCAGAAGAACAGCCTTAGCCAAAGGCTTCTTGAAGGGAAAGATGTAACTCTGTGAGATGAATTAACAGAACACAGAGCAGTTTCTCAGAAAGCTTCTTTCCAGTTTTGAACGGAAGATATTTCCTTTTTCACCATAGCCCTCTATGGGCTTCCAAATATCCCTTTGCCAATTCCACAAGAACAGCCTTAGCGAAAGGCTTCTTGAAGGGAAAGATGTAACTCTGTGAGATGAATTAACAGAACACAGAGCAGTTTCTCAGAAAGCTTCTTTCCAGTTTTGAACGGAAGATATTTCCTTTTTAACCATAGCCCTCTATGGGCTTCCAAATATCCCTTTGCCAATTCCACAAGAACAGCCTTAGCGAAAGGCTTCTTGAATGGAAAGATGTAACAATTTGAGACGAACTAACACAATACAGAGCAGTTTCTCAGAAAGCTTCTTTCCAGTTTTGAACGGAAGATATTTCCTTTTTCACCATAGCCCTCTATGGGCTTCCAAATATCCCTTTGCCAATTCCACAAGAACATCCTTAGCGAAAGGCTTCTTGAAGGGAAAGATGTAACTCTGTGACATGAATTAACAGAACACAGAGCCGTTTCTCAGAAAGCTTCCTTCCAGTTTTGAACGGAAGATATTTCCTTTTTCACCATAGCCCTCTATGGGCTTCCAAATATCCCTTTGCCAAATCCACGAGAACAGCCTTACCGAAAGGCTTCTTGAAGGGAAAGATGTAACTGTGAGATGAACTAACAGAACACAGAGCAGTTTCTCAGAAAGCTTCTTTCCAGTTTTGAACGGAAGATATTTCCTTTTTCACCATAGCCCTCGATGGGCTTCCAAATATCACTTTTCCAATTCCACAAGAACAGCCTTAGCGAAAGGCTTCTTGAAGGAAAGATGTAACTCTGTGAGATGAATTAACAGAACACAGAGCAGTTTCTCAGAAAGTTTCTTTCCAGTTTTGAGCGGAAGATATTTCCTTTTTCACAATAGCCCTCTATGGGCTTCCAAATATCCGTTGCCAATTCCACAAGAACAGTTTTCATGAAGGCTTCTTGAAGGAAAGATGTAACTCTGTGAGATGAATTAACAGAACACAGAGCAGTTTCTCAGAAAGCTTCTTTCCAGTTTTGAGCGGAAGATATTTCCTTTTCACCATAGCCCTCTATGGGCTTCCAAATATCACTTTGCCTATTCCACAAGAACAGCCTTAGCGAAGGCTTCTTGAAGGAAAGATGTAACTCTGTGAGATGAATTAACAGAACACGGAGCAGTTTCTCAGAAAGCTTCTTTCCAGTTTTGAGCGGAAGATATTTCCTTTTCACCATAGCCCTCTATGGCTTCCAAATATCACTTTGCCTATTCCACAAGAACAGCCTTAGCGAAAGGCTTCTTGAAGGAAAGATGTAACTCTGTGAGATGAATTAACAGAACACGGAGCAGTTTCTCAGAAAGCTTCTTTCCAGTTTTGAACGGAAGATATTTCCTTTTCACCATAGCCCTCTAAGGGCTTCCAAATATCCTTGCCAATTCCACGAGAACAGCCTTATCGAAGGCTTCTTGAAGGAAAGATGTAACTCTGTGTGATGAATTAACAGAACACAGAGCAGTTTCTCAGAAGGCTTCTTTCCAGTTTTGAACGGAAGATATTTCCTTTTTCACCATAGCCCTCTATGGGCTTCCAAATATCACTTTGCCAATTCCACGAGAACAGCCTTAGCGAAAGGCTTTTTGAAGGGAAAGATGTAACTCTGTGAGATGAATTAACAGAACACAGAGCAGTTTCTCAAAAAGCTTCTTTCCAGTTTTGGAAGGAAGATATTTCCTTTTTCACCATAGCCCTCTATGGTCTTCCAAATATCCCTTTGGTATTTCCACAAGAACAGCCTTAGCGAAAGGCTTCTTGAAGGGAAAGATGTAACTCTCTGAGATGAATTAACAGAACACAGAGAAGTTTCTCAGAAAGCTTCTTTCCAGTTTAGAACGGAAGATATTTCCTTTTTCACCATAGCCCTCTATGGGCTTCCAAATATCCCTTTGCCAATTCCACAAGAACAGCCTTAGCGAAAGGCTTCTTGAAGGGAAAGATGTAACTCTGTGAGACGAATTAACAGAATACAGATCAGTTTCTCAGAAAGCTTCTTTCCAGTTTTGAACGGAAGATATTTCCTTTTTCACCATAGCCCTCTATGGGCTTCCAAATATCACTTTGCCAATTCCACAAGAACAGCCTTAGCGAAAGGCTTCTTGAAGGGAAAGATGTAACTCTGAGAGATGAATTAACAGAACACAGAACAGTCTCTCAGAAAGCTTCCTTCCAGTTTTGAACGGAAGATATTTCCTTTGTCACCATAGCCATCTATGGGCTTCCAAATATCCCTTTGCCAATTCCACAAGAACAGCCTTAGCGAAAGGCTTCTTCAAGGGAAAGATGTAACTCTGTGAGATGAATTGACAGAACACGGCGCAGTTTCTCAGAACACTTCTTTCCAGTTTTGAACGGAAGATATTTCCTTTTTCACCATAGCCCTCTATGGGCTTCCAAATATCACTTTGCCAATTCCACAAGAACAGACTTAGCGAAAGGCTTCTTCAAGGGAAAGATGTAACTCTGTGAGATGAATTAACAGAACACACAGCAGTTTCTCAGAAAGCTTCTTTCCAGTTTTGAAAGGAAGATACTTCCTTTTTCACCATAGCCCTCTATGGGCTTCCAAATATCCCTTTGCCAATTCCACAAGAACAGCCTTAGCGAAAGGCTTCTTGAAGGGAAAGATGTAACACTGTGAGACGAATTAACACGATACAGAGCAGTTTCTCAGAAAGCTTCTTTCCAGTTTTGAACGGAAGATATTTCCTTTTTCACCATAGCCCTCTATGGGCTTACAAATATCCCTTTGTCAATTCCACAAGAACAGCCTTAGCGAAAGGCTTCTTGAAGGGAAAGATGTAACTCTGTGAGATGAATTAACAGAACACGGAGCAGTTTCTCAGAAAGCTTCTTTCCAGTTTTGAACGGAAGATATTTTCTTTTCACCATAGCCCTCTATGGGCTTCCAAATATCCTTTGCCAATTCCACAAGAACAGCCTAGCGCAACGCTTCTTGAAGGGAAAGATGTAACTCTGTGAGATGAATTAACAGAACACAGAGCAGTTTCTCAGAAAGCTTCTTTCCAGTTTTGAGCGGAAGATATTTTCTTTTCACCATAGCCCTCTATGGGCTTCCAAATGTCACTTTTCCAATTCCACAAGAACAGCCTTAGCGAAAGGCTTCTTGAAGGGAAAGATGTAACTCTGTGAGATGAATTAACAGAACACAGAGCAGTTTCTCAGAAAGCTTCTTTCCAGTTTTGAACGGAAGATATTTCCTTTTTCACCATAGCCCTCTATGGGCTTCCAAATATCCCTTTGCCAATTCCACAAGAACAGTTTTCGCGAAAGGCTTCTTGAAGGGAAAGATGTAACTCTGTGAGATGAATTAACAGAACACAGAGCAGATTCTCAGAAAGCTTCTTTCCAGTTTTGAACGGAAGATATTTCCTTTTTCACCATAGGCCTCTATGGGCTTCCAAATATCACTTTGCCAATTCCACGAGAACAGCCTTAGCGAAAGGCTTCTTGAAGGGAAAGATGTAACTCTGTGAGATGAATTAACAGAACACGGAGCAGTTTCTCAGAAAGCTTCTTTCCAGTTTTGAACGGAAGATATTTCCTTTTTCACCATAGCCCACTATGGGCTTCCAAATATCACTTTGCCAATTCCACAAGAACAGCCTTAGCGAAAGGCTTCTCAAAGGGATAGATGTAACTCTGTGAGATGAATTAACAGAACACGGAGCAGTTTCTCAGAAAGCTTCTTTCCAGTTTTGAACGGAAGATATTTCCTTTTTCACCATAGCCCTCTATGGGCTTCCAAATATCCCTTTGCCAATTCCACAAGAACAGCCTAAGCGAAACGCTTCTTGAAGGGAAAGATGTAACTCTGTGAGATGAATTAACAGAACACAGAGCAGTTTCTCAGAAAGTTTCCTTCCAGTTTTGAACGGAAGATATTTCCTTTTTCACCATAGCCCTCTAAGGGCTTCCAAATATCCCTTTGCCAAATCCACGAGAACAGCCTTAGCGAAAGGCTTCTTGAAGGGAAAGATGTAACTCTGTGAGATGAACTAACAGAACACAGATCAGTTTCTCAGAAAGCTTCTTTCCAGTTTTGAACTTAAGATATTCCTTTTTCACCATAGCCCTCTATGGTCTTCCAAATATCCCTTTGCCAATTCCACGAGAACAGCCTTAGCGAAAGGCTTCTTGAAGGGAAGATGTAACTCTGTGAGATGAATTAACAGAACATAGAGCAGTTTGTCAGAAAGCTTCTTTCCAGTTTTGAGCAGGAAGATATTTCCTTTTCACCATAGCCCCTATGGGCTTCCAAATATCCTTTGCCAATTCCACAAGAACAGCCTTAGCGAAAGGCTTCTTGAAGGGAAAGATGTAACTCTGTGAGATGAATTCACAGAACACAGAGCAGTTTCTCAAGCTTCTTTCCAGTTTTGAACGGTAGATATTTCCTTTTCACCATAGCCCTCTCTGGGCTTCCAAATATCACTTTGCCAATTCCACGAGAACAGCCTTAGCGAAAGGCTTCTTGAAGGGAAAGATGTAACTCTGTGAGATGAATTAACAGAACACAGAGCAGTTTCTCAGAAATCTTCTTTCCAGTTTTGAACGGAAGGTATTTCCTTTTTCACCATAGCCCTCTATGGGCTTCCAAATATCCCTTTGCCAAATCCCGAAAACAGCCTTAGCGAAAGGCTTCTTGAAGGGAACGATGTAACTCTGTGAGATGAATTAACAGAACACACAGCAGTTTCTCAGAAAGCTTCTTTCCAGTATTGAAAGGAAGATACTTCCTTTTTCACCATAGCCCTCTAAATGGGCTTCCAAATATTACTTTGCCAATTCCACAAGAACAGCCTTAGCGAAAGGCTTCTTGAAGGGAAAGATGTAACTCTGTGAGACGAATTAACACGATACAGAGCAGTTTCTCAGAAAGCTTCTTTCCAGTTTTGAACGGAAGGTATTTCCTTTTTCACCATAGCCCTCTATGGGCTTACAAATATCACTTTGCCAATTCCACAAGAACAGCCTTAGCGAAAGGCTTCTTGAAGGGAAAGATGTAACTCTGTGAGATGAATTAACAGAACACGGAGCAGTTTCTCAGAAAGTTTCTTTCCAGTTTTGAACGGAAGATATTTCCTTTTTCACCATAGCCCTCTATGGGCTTCCAAATATCACTTTGCCAATTCCACAAGAACAGCCTAAGCGCAACGCTTCTTGAAGGGAAAGATGTAACTCTGTGAGATGAATTAACAGAACACAGAGCAGTTTCTCAGAAAGCTTCTTTCCACTTTTGAACGGAAGATATTTCCTTTTCACCATAGCCCTCTATGGGCTTCCAAATATCCTTTGCCAAATCCACGAGAACAGCCTTAGCGAAGGCTTCTTGAAGGGAAAGATGTAACTCTGTGAGATGAATTAACAGAACAGAGCAGTTTCTCAGAAAGTTTCTTTCCAGTTTTGAGCGGAAGATATTTCCTTTTTCACCATAGCCTCTATGGGCTTCCAAATATCACTTTGCCAATTCCACAAGAACAGCCTAAGCGAAACGCTTCTTGAAGGAAAGATGTAACTCTGTGAGATGAATTAACAGAACACAGAGCAGTTTCTCAAGCTTCTTTCCACTTTTGAACGGAAGATATTTCCTTTTTCACCATAGCCCTCTATGGGCTTCCAAATATCCCTTTGCCAAATCCACGAGAACAGCCTTAGCGAAAGGCTTCTTGAAGGGAAAGATGTAACTTTGTGAGATGAACTAACAGAACACAGAGCAGTTTCTCAGAAAGCTTCTTTCCAGTTTTGAACGGAAGATATTTCCTTTTTCACCATAGCCCTCTAAGGGCTTCCAAATATCCTTTGCCAATTCCACAAGAACAGTCTTAGCGAAAGGCTTTGAAGGGAAAGATGTAACTCTGTGAGATGAATTGACAGAACACAGAGCAGTCTCTCAGAAAGCTTCCTTCCAGTTTTGAACGGAAGATATTTCCTTTTCACCATAGCCCTCTATGGGCTTCCAAATATCCTTTGTCAATTCCACAAGAACAGTCTTAGCGAAAGGCTTCTCCAAGGGAAGGATGTTACTCTGTGAGATGAATTAACAGAACACAGAGCAGTTTCTCAAGCTTCTTTCCAGTTTTGAACGGAAGATATTTCCTTTTCACCATAGCCTCTATGGGCTTCCAAATATCCTTTGCCAATTCCACAAGAACAGCGTTAGCGAAAGGCTTCTTGAAGGAAAGATGTAACTCTGTGAGATGAATTAACAGAACACAGAGCAGTTTCTCAGAAAGCTTCTTTCCAGTTTTGAACGGAAGATATTTCCTTTTCACCATAGCCCTCTATGGGCTTCCAAATATCCCTTTGCCAATTCCACAAGAACAGCCTTAGCGAAGGCTTCTTGAAGGAAAGATGTAACTCTGTGAGATGAATTCACAGAACACAGAGCAGTTTCTCATTAAGCTTCTTTCCAGTTTTGAACGGTAGATATTTCCTTTTTCACCATAGCCCTCTATGGGCTTCCAAATATCACTTTGCCAATTCCACAAGAACAGCCTTAGCGAAAGGCTTCTTGAAGGGAAAGATGTAACTCTGTGAGATGAATTCACAGAACACAGAGCAGTTTCTCAGAAATCTTCTTTCCAGTTTTGAACGGAAGATATTTCCTTTTCACCATAGCCCTCTATGGGCTTCCAAATATCCCTTTGCCAAATCCACAAGAACAGCCTTAGCGAAGGCTTCTTGAAGGAACGATGTAACTCTGTGAGATGAATTAACAGAACACACAGCAGTTTCTCAGAAAGCTTCTTTCCAGTTTTGAAAGGAAGATACTTCCTTTTCACCATAGCCCTCTATGGGCTTCCAAATATCCCTTGCCAATTCCACAAGAACAGCCTTAGCGAAAGGCTTGAAGGAAAGATGTAACTCTGTGAGACAATTAACACGATACAGAGCAGTTTCTCAGAAAGCTTCTTTCCAGTTTTGAACGGAAGATATTTCCTTTTCACCATAGCCCTCTATGGGCTTACAAATATCACTTTGCCAATTCCACAAGAACAGCCTTAGCGAAAGGCCTCTTGAAGGAAAGATGTAACTCTGTGAGATGAATTAACAGAACACGGAGCAGTTTCTCAGAAAGCTTCTTTCCAGTTTTGAACGGAAGATATTTCCTTTTCACCATAGCCCTCTATGGGCTTCCAAATATCACTTTGCCAATTCCACAAGAACAGCCTAAGCGAAACGCTTCTTGAAGGAAAGATGTAACTCTGTGAGATGAATTAACAGAACACAGAGCAGTTTCTCAGAAAGCTTCTTTCCACTTTTGAACGGAAGATATTTTTTCACCATAGCCCTCATGGGCTTCCAAATATCCTTGCCAATTCCACAAGAACAGCCTTGGCGAAGGCTTCTTGAAGGGAAAGATGTACCTTTGTGAGATGAACTAACAGAACACAGAGCAGTTTCTCAGAAAGCTTCTTTCCAGTTTTGAACGGAAGATATTTCCTTTTTCACAATAGCCCTCTATGGGCTTCCAAATATCCTTTGCCAATTCCACAAGAACAGTTTTCATGAAGGCTTCTTGAAGGAAAGATGTACCTTTGTGAGATGAATTAACAGAACACAGAGCAGTTTCTCAGAAAGCTTCTTTCCAGTTTTGAACGGAAGATATTTCCTTTTTCACCATAGCCCTCTATGGGCTTCCAAATATCCTTTGCCAAATCCACGAGAACAGCCTTAGCGAAAGGCTTCTTGAAGGAAATATGTATCTTTGTGAGATGAACTAACAGAACACAGAGCAGTTTCTCAGAAAGCTTCTTTCCAGTTTTGAACGGAAGATATTTCCTTTTTCACCATAGCCCTCTATGGGCTTCCAAATATCCTTTGCCAATTCCACAAGAACAGCCTTAGCGAAGGCTTCTTGAAGGGAAAGATGTAACTCTGTGAGATGAATTAACAGAACACAGAGCAGTTTCTCAAGCTTCTTTCCAGTTTTGAACGGAAGATATTTCCTTTTCACCATAGCCCTCTATGGGCTTCCAAATATCCTTTGCCAATCCACGAGAACAGCCTTAGCGAAAGGCTTCTTGAAGGAAATATGTATCTTTGTGAGATGAACTAACAGAACACAGAGCAGTTTCTCAGAAAGCTTCTTTCCAGTTTTGAACGGAAGATATTTCCTTTTTCACCATAGCCCTCTATGGGCTTCCAAATATCCCTTTGCCAATTCCACAAGAACAGCCTTAGCGAAAGGCTTCTTGAAGGGAAAGATGTAACTCTGTGAGATGAATTAACAGAACACAGAGCAGTTTCTCAGAAAGCTTCTTTCCAGTTTTGAACGGTAGATATTTCCTTTTTCACCATAGCCCTCTATGGGCTTCCAAATATGACTTTGCCAATTCCACAAGAACAGCCTTCGCGAAAGGCTTCTTGAAGGGAAAGATGTAACTCTGTGAGATGAATTAACAGAACACAGAGCAGATTCTCAGAAAGCTTCTTTCCAGTTTTGAACGGAAGATATTTCCTTTTCACCATAGGCCTCTATGGGCTTCCAAATATCACTTTGCCAATTCCACGAGAACAGCCTTAGCGAAGGCTTCTTGAAGGAAAGATGTAACTCTGTGAGATGAATTAACAGAACACGGAGCAGTTTCTCAGAAAGCTTCTTTCCAGTTTTGAAGCGGAAGATATTTCCTTTTCACCATAGCCCTCTATGGGCTTCCAAATATCACTTTGCCAATTCCACAAGAACAGCCTTAGCGAAAGGCTTCTCAAAGGGATAGATGTAACTCTGTGAGATGAATTAACAGAACACGGAGCAGTTTCTCAGAAAGCTTCTTTCCAGTTTTGAACGGAAGATATTTCCTTTTTCACCATAGCCCTCTATGGGCTTCCAAATATCCTTTGCCAATTCCACAAGAACAGCCTAAGCGAAACGCTTCTTGAAGGAAAGATGTAACTCTGTGAGATGAATTAACAGAACACAGAGCAGTTTCTCAGAAAGTTTCCTTCCAGTTTTGAGCGGAAGATATTTCCTTTTCACCATAGCCTCTATGGGCTTCCAAATATCCTTTGCCATATCCACGAGAACAGCCTTAGCGAAGGCTTCTTGAAGGAAAGATGTAACTCTGTGAGATGAATTCACAGAACACAGAGCAGTTTCTCAGAAATCTTCTTTCCAGTTTTGAAGCGGAAGGTATTTCCTTTTCACCATAGCCCTCTATGGGCTTCCAAATATCCTTGCCAATTCCACGAGAACAGCCTTAGCGAAGGCTTCTTGAAGGAACGATGTAACTCTGTGAGATGAATTAACAGAACACACAGCAGTTTCTCAGAAAGCTTCTTTCCAGTATTGAAAGGAAGATACTTCCTTTTCACCATAGCCCTCTAAATGGGCTTCCAAATATCCTTTGCCAATTCCACAAGAACAGCCTTAGCGAAGGCTTCTTGAAGGAAAGATGTAACTCTGTGAGACGAATTAACACGATACAGAGCAGTTTCTCAGAAAGCTTCTTTCCAGTTTTGAACGGAAGGTATTTCCTTTTTCACCATAGCCCTCTATGGGCTTACAAATATCACTTTGCCAATTCCACAAGAACAGCCTTAGCGAAAGGCTTCTTGAAGGGAAAGATGTAACTCTGTGAGATGAATTAACAGAACACGGAGCAGTTTCTCAGAAAGTTTCTTTCCAGTTTTGAACGGAAGATATTTCCTTTTTCACCATAGCCCTCTATGGGCTTCCAAATATCACTTTGCCAATTCCACAAGAACAGCCTAAGCGAAACGCTTCTTGAAGGGAAAGATGTAACTCTGTGAGATGAATTAACAGAACACAGAGCAGTTTCTCAGAAAGCTTCTTTCCACTTTTGAACGGAAGATATTTCCTTTTTCACCATAGCCCTCTATGGGCTTCCAAATATCCCTTTGCCAAATCCACGAGAACAGCCTTAGCGAAAGGCTTCTTGAAGGGAAAGATGTAACTTTGTGAGATGAACTAACAGAACACAGAGCAGTTTCTCAGAAAGCTTCTTTCCAGTTTTGAACGGAAGATATTTCCTTTTTCACCATAGCCCTCTATGGGCTTCCAAATATCCCTTTGCCAATTCCACAAGAACAGTTTTTGAGAAAGGCTTCTTGAAGGGAAAGATGTAACTCTGTGAGATGAATTGACAGAACACCGAGCAGTCTCTCAGAAAGCTTCCTTCCAGTTTTGAACGGAAGATATTTCCTTTTTCACCATAGCCCTCTATGGGCTTCCAAATATCCCTTTGTCAATTCCACAAGAACAGTCTTAGCGAAAGGCTTCTCCAAGGGAAGGATGTAACTCTGTGAGATGAATTAACAGAACACAGAGCAGTTTCTTAGAAAGCTTCTTTCCAGTTTTGAACGGAAGATATTTCCTTTTTCACCATAGCCCTCTATGGGCTTCCAAATATCCCTTTGCCAATTCCACAAGAACAGCGTTAGCGAAAGGCTTTGAAGGAAAGATGTAACTCTGTGAGATGAATTAACAGAACACAGAGCAGTTTCTCAGAAAGCTTCTTTCCAGTTTTGAACGGAAGATATTTCCTTTTCACCATAGCCCTCTATGGGCTTCCAAATATCCTTGCCAATTCCACAAGAACAGCCTTAGCGAAAGGCTTCTTGAAGGAAAGATGTAACTCTGTGAGATGAATTCACAGAACACGGAGCAGTTTCTCAGAAAGGTTCTTTCCAGTTTTGAACGGAAGATATTTCCTTTTTCACCATAGCCCTCTATGGGCTTCCAAATATCACTTTGCCAATTACACAAGAACAGCCTAAGCGCAACGCTTCTTGAAGGGAAAGATGTAACTCTGTGAGATGAATTAACAGAACACAGAGCAGTTTCTCAGAAAGCTTCTTTCCACTTTTGAACGGAAGATATTTAATTTTTCACCATAGCCCTCTATGGGCTTCCAAATATCCCTTTGCCAAATTCACGAGAACAGCCTTAGCGTAAGGCTTCTTGAAGGGAAAGATGTACCTTTGTGAGATGAACTAACAGAACACAGAGCAGTTTCTCAGAAAGCTTCTTTCCAGTTTTGAACGGAAGATATTTCCTTTTTCACAATAGCCCTCTATGGGCTTCCAAATATCCCTTTTCCAATTCCACAAGAACAGCCTTAGCGAAAGGCTTCTTGAAGGAAAGATGTAACTCTTTGAGATGAATTAACAGAACACAGAGCAGTTTGCCAGAAAGCTTCTTTCCACTTTTGAACGGAAGATATTTCCTTTTTCACCATAGCCCTCTATGGGCTTCCAAATATCCCTTTGCCAATTCCACAAGAACAGCCTTAGCGTAAGGCTTCTTGAAGGGAAAGATGTAACTCTGTGAGATGAATTAACAGAACACAGAGCAGTTACTCAGAAAGCTTCTTTCCAGTTTTGAACGGAAGATATTTCCTTTTTCACCATAGCCCTCTATGGGCTTCCAAATATCCTTTGCCAATTCCACAAGAACAGCCTTAGCGAAAGGCTTCTTGAAGGAAAGATGTAACTCTGTGAGATGAATTAACAGAACACGGAGCAGTTTCTCAGAAAGCTTCTTTCCAGTTTTGAAAGGAAGATATTTCCTTTTTTCACAATAGCCCTCTATGGGCTTCCAAATATCCTTGCCAATTCCACAAGAACAGCCTAAGCGAAACGCTTCTTGAAGGAAAGATGTAACTCTGTGAGATGAATTAACAGAACACAGAGCAGTTTCTCAGAAAGCTTCTTTCCAGTTTTGAACGGAAGATATTTCCTTTTTCACCATAGCCCTGAAGGGCTTCCAAAGATCCCTTTGCTAAATCCACGAGAACAGCCTTAACGAAAAGGCTTCTTGAAGGAAAGATGTAACTCTGTGAGATGAATTAACAGAACACAGAGCAGTTTCTCAGAAAGCTTCTTTCCAGTTTTGAACGGAAGATATTTCCTTTTTCACCATAGCCCTCTATGGGCTTCCAAATATCCTTGCCAATTCCACAAGAACAGCCTTAGCGAAAGGCTTCTTGAAGGGAAAGATGTAACTCTGTGAGATGAATTAACAGAACACAGAGCAGTTTCTCAGAAACTTCTTTCCAGTTTTGAACGGAAGATATTTCCTTTTTCACCATAGCCCTCTATGGGCTTCCAAATATCCCTTTGCCAATTCCACAAGAACAGCCTTAGCGAAAGGCTTCTTGAAGGGATAGATGTAACTCTGTGAGATGAATTAACAGAACACAGAGCAGTTTCTCAGAAAGCTTCTTTCCAGTTTTGAACGGAAGATATTTCCTTTTTCACCATAGCCCTCTATGGGCTTCCAAATCTCCCTTTGCCAATTCCACAAGAACAGCCTAAGCGAAAGGCTTCTTGAAAGGAAAGATGTAACTCTGTGAGATGAATTAACAGAACACAGAGCAGTTTCTCAGAAAGCTTCTTTCCAGTTTTGAACGGAAGATAGTTCCTTTTTCACCATAGCCCTCTATGGGCTTCCAAATATCCCTTTGCCAATGCCACAAGAACAGCCTTAGCGAAAGTCTTCTAGAAGGAAAAGATGTAACTCGGTGAGATGAATTAACAGAACACAGAGCAGTTTCTCAGAAAGCTTCTTTCCAGTTTTGAACGGAATATAGTTCCTTTTTCACCATAGCCCTCTATGGGCTTCCAAATATCCCTTTGCCAATTCCACAAGAACAGCCTTAGCGAAAGGTTTCTTGAAGGGAAAGATGTAACTCTGTGAGATGAATTAACAGAACGCAGAGCAGTTTCTCAGAAAGCTTCTTTCCGGTTTTGAACGGAAGGTATTTCCTTTTTCACCATAGCCCTCTATGGGCTTCCAAATATCCCTTTGCAAATTACACAAGAACAGCCTTAGCGAAAGGCTTCTTAAAGGAAAGATGTAACTCTTTGAGATGAATTAATAGAACACAGAGCAGTTACTCTGAAAGCTGCTTTCCAGTTTTGAACGGAAGATATTTCCTTTTTCACCATAGCCCTCTATGGGCTTCCAAATATCACTCTGCCAATTCCACAAGAACAGCCTTAGCGAAAGGCTTCTTGAAGGGAAAGATGTAACTCTGTGAGATGAATTAATAGAACACAGAGCAGTTACTCTAAAAGCTTCTTTCCAGTTTTGAACGGAAGATATTTCCTTTTTCACCATAGCCCTCTATGGGCTTCCAAATATCCCTTTGCCAATTCCACAAGAACAGCCTTAGCGAAAGGCTTCTTGAAGGGAAAGATGTAACTCTGTGAGATGAACTAACAGAACACAGAGCAGTTTCTCAGAAAGCTTCTTTCCAGTTTTGAACGGAAGATATTTTCTTTTTCACCATAGCCCTCTATGGGCTTCCAAATATCACTTTGCCAATTCCACAAGAACAGCCTTAGCGAAAGGCTTCTTGAAGGGAAAGATGTAACTCTTTGAGATGAATTAACAGAACACAGAGCAGTTTCTCAGAAAGCTTCTTTCCAGTTTTGAACGGAAGATATTTCCTTTTCACCATAGCCCTCTATGGGCTTCCAAATATCACTTTGCCAATTCCACAAGAACAGCCTTAGCGAAGGCTTCTTGAAGGGAAAGATGTAACTCTGTGAGATGAATTAATAGAACACAGAGCAGTTACTCTAAAAGCTTCCTTCCAGTTTTGAACGGAAGATATTTCCTTTTCACCATAGCCCTCTATGGGCTTCCAAATATCCCTTTGCCAATTCCACAAGAACAGCCTAAGCGAAAGGCTTCTTGAAGGGAAAGATGTAACTCTGTGAGATGAATTAACAGAACACAGAGCAGTTTCTCAGAAAGATTCTTTCCAGTTTTGAATGGAAGATATTTCCTTTTTCACCATACCCGTCTATGGGCTTCCAAATATCCTTTGCCAATTCCACAAGAACAGCCTTAGCGAAAGGCTTCTTGAAGGGAAAGATGTAACTCTGTGAGATGAATTAACAGAACACAGAGCAGTTTCTCAGAAAGTTTCTTTCCAGTTTTGAACGGAAGATATTTCCTTTTTCACCATAGCCCTCATGGGCTTCCAAATATCCCTTTGCCAATTCCACAAGAACAGCCTTAGCGAAGGCTTCTTGAAGGAAAGATGTAACTCTGTGAGATGAATTAACAGAACACAGAGCAGTTTCTCAGAAAGCTTCTTTCCAGTTTTGAACGGAAGCTATTTCCTTTTCACCATAGCCCTCTATGGGCTTCCAAATATCCCTTTGCCAATTCCACAAGAACAGCCTTAGCGAAAGGCTTGAAAGGAAAGATGTAACTCTGTGAGATGAATTAATAGAACAAAGAGCAGTTACTCTGAAAGCTTCTTTCCAGTTTTGAACGGAAGATATTAACTTTTTCACCATAGCCCTCTATGGGCTTCCAAATATCCCTTTTCCAATTCCACAAGAACAGCCTTAGCGAAAGGCTTCTTGAAGGGAAAGATGTAACTCTTTGAGATGAATTCACAGAACACAGAGCAGTTTGCCAGAAAGCTTCTTTCCACTTTTGAACGGAAGATATTTCCTTTTTCACCATAGCCCTCTATGGGCTTCCAAATATCCCTTTGCCAATTCCACAAGAAGAGCCTTAGCGAAAGGCTTCTTGAAGGGAAAGATGTAACTCTGTAAGACGAATTAACACAATACGGAGCAGTTTCTCAGAAAGCTTCTTTCCAGTTTTGAACGGAAGATATTTCCTTTTTCACCATAGCCTTCTATGGGCTTCTAAATATCACTCTGCCAATTCCACAAGAACAGCCTTAGCGAAAGGCTTCTTGAAGGGAAAGATGTAACTCTGTGAGATGAATTAATAGAACACAGAGCAGTTACTCTAAAAGCTTCTTTCCAGTTTTGAACGGAAGATATTTCCTTTTTCACCATTGCCCTCTATGGGCTTCCAAATATCCTTTGCCAATTCCACAAGAACAGCCTTAGCGAAAGTCTTCTTGAAGGAAAGATGTAACTCTGTGACACGAATTAACAGAACATAGAGCAGTTTCTCAGAAAGCTTCTTTCCAGTTTTGAACGGAAGATATTTCCTTTTTCACCATAGCCCTCTATGGGCTTCCAAATATCCCTTTGCCAATTCCACAAGAACAGCATTAGCGAAAGGCTTCTTGAAGGAACGATGTAACTCTGTGACATGAATTAACAGAACACAGAGCAGTTTCTCAGAAAGCTTCTTCCAGTTTTGAATGGAAGATATTTCCTTTTTCACCATAGCCCTCTATGGGCTTCCAAATATCCCTTTGCCAATTCCACAAGAACAGCCTTAGCGAAAGGCTTCTTGAAGGGAAAGATGTAACTCTGTGAGATGAATTAACAGAACACAGAGCAGTTTCTCAGAAAGCTTCTTTCCAGTTTTGAACGGAAGATATTTCCTTTTCACCATAGCCTCTATGGGCTTCCAAATATCCCTTTGCCAATTCCACAAGAACAGCCTTAGCGAAAGGCTTCTGAAGGAAAGATGTAACTCTGTGAGATGAATTCACAGAACATCGAGCAGTTTCTCAGAAAGCTTTTATTCCAGTTTTGAACGGAAGATATTTCCTTTTCACCATAGCCCTCTATGGGCTTCCAAATATCCGTTGCCAATTCCACAAGAACAGCCTTAGCGAAAGGCTTCTTGAAGGGAAAGATGTAACTCTGTGAGATGAATTAACAGAACACAGAGCAGTTTCTCAGAAAGCTTCTTTCCAGTTTTCAACGGAAGATATTTCCTTTTTCACCATAGCCCTCTATGGGCTTCCAAATATCACTTTGCCAATTCCACAAGAACAGCCTTAGCGAAAGGCTTCTTGAAGGGAAAGATGTAACTCTGTGAGACGAATTAACACAATACAGAGCAGTTTCTCAGAAAGCTTCTTTCCAGTTTTGAACGGAAGATATTTCCTTTTTCACCATAGCCCTCAATGGGCTTCCAAATCTCCCTTTGCCAATTCCACAAGAACAGCCTTAGCGAAAGGCTTCTTGAAGGGAAAGATGTAACTCTGTGACATGAACTAACAGAACACAGCGCAGTTTCTCAGAAAGCTTCTTTCCAGTTTTGAACGGAAGATATTTTCTTTTTCACCGTAGCCCTCTATGGGCTTCCAAATATCACTTTGCCAATTCCACAAGAACAGCCTTAGCGAAAGGCTTCTTGAAGGGAAAGATATACTTCTGTGAGATGAATTAACAGAACACAGAGCAGTTTCTCAGAAAGCTTCTTTCCAGTTTTGAACGGAAGATATTTCCTTTTTCACCATAGCCCTCTATGGGCTTCTAAATATCACTCTGCCAATTCCACAAGAACAGCCTTAGCGAAAGGCTTCTTGAAGGGAAAGATGTAACTCTGTGAGATGAATTAATAGAACACAGAGCAGTTACTCTAAAAGCTTCTTTCCAGTTTTGAACGGAAGATATTTCCTTTTTCACCATAGCCCTCTATGGGCTTCCAAATATCCCTTTGCCAATTCCACAAGAACAGCCTTAGCGAAAGACTTCTTGAAGGGAAAGATGTAACTCTGTGAGACGAATTAACAGAACATAGAGCAGTTTCTCAGAAAGCTTCTTTCCAGTTTTGAACGGAAGATATTTCCTTTTTCACCATAGCCCTCTATGGGCTTCCAAATATCCCTTTGCCAATTCCACAAGAACAGCATTAGCGAAAGGCTTCTTGAAGGGAACGATGTAACTCTGTGAGATGAATTAACAGAACACAGAGCAGTTTCTCAGAAAGCTTCTTTCCAGTTTTGAATGGAAGATATTTCCTTTTTCACCATACCCGTCTATGGGCTTCCAAATATCCCTTTGCCAATTCCACAAGAACAGCCTTAGCGAAAGGCTTCTTGAAGGGAAAGATGTAACTCTGTGAGATGAATTAACAGAACACAGAGCAGTTTCTCAGAAAGCTTCTTTCCAGTTTTGAACGGAAGATATTTCCTTTTTCACCATAGCCCTCTAGGGGCTTCCAAATATCCCTTTGCCAATTCCACAAGAACAGCCTTAGCGAAAGGCTTCTTGAAGGGAAAGATGTAACTCTGTGAGATGAATTCACAGAACATCGAGCAGTTTCTCAGAAAGCTTTTATTCCAGTTTTGAACGGAAGATATTTCCTTTTTCACCATAGCCCTCTATGGGCTTCCAAATATCCCGTTGCCAATTCCACAAGAACAGCCTTAGCGAAAGGCTTCTTGAAGGGAAAGATGTAACTCTGTGAGATGAATTAACAGAACACAGAGCAGTTTCTCAGAAAGCTTCTTTCCAGTTTTCAACGGAAGATATTTCCTTTTTCACCATAGCCCTCTATGGGCTTCCAAATATCACTTTGCCAATTCCACAAGAACAGCCTTAGCGAAAGGCTTCTTGAAGGGATAGATGTAACTCTGTGAGATGAATTAACAGAACAGAGAGCAGTTTCTCAGAAAGCTTCTTTCCAGTTTTGAACGGAAGATATTTCCTTTTTCACCATAGCCCTCTATGGGCTTCCAAATCTCCCTTTGCCAATTCCACAAGAACAGCCTAAGCGAAAGGCTTCTTGAAAGGAAAGATGTAACTCTGTGAGATGAATTAACAGAACACCGAGCAGTTTCTCAGAAAGCTTCTTTCCAGTTTTGAACGGAAGATATTTCCTTTTTCACCATAGCCCTCTAGGGGCTTCCAAATATCCCTTTGCCAATTCCACAAGAACAGCCTTAGCGAAAGGCTTCTAGAAGGAAAAGATGTAACTCTGTGAGATGAATTAACAGAACACAGAGCAGTTTCTCAGAAAGCTTCTTTCCAGTTTTGAACGGAAGCTATTTCCTTTTTCACCATAGCCCTCTATGGGCTTCCAAATATCCCTTTGCCAATTCCACAAGAACAGCCTTAGTGAAAGGCTTCTTGAAAGGAAAGATGTAACTCTGTGAGATGAATTAATAGAACAAAGAGCAGTTACTCTGAAAGCTTCTTTCCAGTTTTGAACGGAAGATATTAACTTTTTCACCATAGCCCTCTATGGGCTTCCAAATATCCCTTTTCCAATTCCACAAGAACAGCCTTAGCGAAAGGCTTCTTGAAGGGAAAGATGTAACTCTTTGAGATGAATTAATAGAACACAGAGCAGTTTGCCAGAAAGCTTCTTTCCACTTTTGAACGGAAGATATTTCCTTTTTCACCATAACCCTCTATGGGCTTCCAAATATCCCTTTGCCAATTCCACAAGAAGAGCCTTAGCGTAAGGCTTCTTGAAGGGAAAGATGTAACTCTGTAAGACGAATTAACACAATACGGAGCAGTTTCTCAGAAAGCTTCTTTCCAGTTTTGAACGGAAGATATTTCCTTTTTCACCATAGCCCTCTATGGGCTTCCAAATATCCCTTTGCCAATTCCACAAGAACAGCCTTAGCGAAAGGCTTCTTGAAGGGAAAGATGTAACTCTGTGAGATGAATTAACAGAACACGGAGCAGTTTCTCAGAAAGCTTCTTTCCAGTTTTGAAAGGAAGATATTTCCTTTTTCACAATAGCCCTCTATGGGCTTCCAAATATCCCTTTGCCAATTCCACAAGAACAGCCTAAGCGAAACGCTTCTTGAAGGGAAAGATGTAACTCTGTGAGATGAATTAACAGAACACAGAGCAGTTTCTCAGAAAGCTTCTTTCCAGTTTTGAACGGAAGATATTTCCTTTTTCACCATAGCCCTGAAGGGCTTCCAAAGATCCCTTTGCCAAATCCACGAGAACAGCCTTAACGAAAGGCTTCTAAGGGAAATATGTAACTCTGTGAGATGAATTAACAGAACACAGAGCAGTTTCTCAGAAAGCTTCTTTCCAGTTTTGAACGGAAGATATTTCCTTTTTCACCATAGCCCTCTATGGGCTTCCAAATATCCCTTTGCCAATTCCACAAGAACAGCCTTAGCGAAAGGCTTCTTGAAGGGAAAGATGTAACTCTGTGAGATGAATTAACAGAACACAGAGCAGTTTCTCAGAAACTTCTTTCCAGTTTTGAACGGAAGCTATTTCCTTTTTCACCATAGCCCTCTATGGGCTTCCAAATATCCCTTTGCCAATTCCACAAGAACAGCCTTTGCGAAAGGCTTCTTGAAGGGATAGATGTAACTCTGTGAGATGAATTAACAGAACACAGAGCAGTTTCTCAGAAAGCTTCTTTCCAGTTTTCAACGGAAGATATTTCCTTTTTCACCATAGCCCTCTATGGGCTTCCAAATCTCCCTTTGCCAATTCCACAAGAACAGCCTAAGCGAAAGGCTTCTTGAAAGGAAAGATGTAACTCTGTGAGATGAATTAACAGAACACAGAGCAGTTTCTCAGGAAGCTTCTTTCCAGTTTTGAACGGAAGATAGTTCCTTTTTCACCATAGCCCTCTATGGGCTTCCAAATATCCCTTTGCCAATTCCACAAGAACAGCCTTAGCGAAAGTCTTCTAGAAGGAAAAGATGTAACTCGGTGAGATGAATTAACAGAACGCAGAGCAGTTTCTCAGAAAGCTTCTTTCCAGTTTTGAACGGAATATAGTTCCTTTTTCACCATAGCCCTCTATGGGCTTCCAAATATCCCTTTGCCAATTCCACAAGAACAGCCTTAGCGAAAGGTTTCTTGAAGGGAAAGATGTAACTCTGTGAGATGAATTAATAGAACACAGAGCAGTTACTCTGAAAGCTTCTTTCCAGTTTTGAACGGAAGATATTTCCTTTTTCACCATAGCCCTCTATGGGCTTCCAAATATCACTCTGCCAATTCCACAAGAACAGCCTTAGCGAAAGGCTTCTTGAAGGGAAAGATGTAACTCTGTGAGATGAATTAATAGAACACAGAGCAGTTACTCTAAAAGCTTCTTTCCAGTTTTGAACGGAAGATATTTCCTTTTTCACCATAGCCCTATGGGCTTCCAAATATCCCTTGCTAATTCCACAAGAACAGCCTTAGCGAAAGGCTTCTTGAAGGAAAGATGTAACTCTGTGAGACGAATTAACAGAACACAGAGCAGTTTCTCAGAAAGCTTTTTCCAGTTTTGAACGGAAGATATTTCCTTTTTCACCATAGCCCTCAATGGGCTTCCAAATCTCCCTTTGCCAATTCCACAAGAACAGCCTTAGCGAAAGGCTTCTTGAAGGGAAAGATGTAACTCTGTGAGATGAACTAACAGAACACAGCGCAGTTTCTCAGAAAGCTTCTTTCCAGTTTTGAACGGAAGATATTTTCTTTTTCACCGTAGCCCTCTATGGGCTTCCAAATATCACTTTGCCAATTCCACAAGAACAGCCTTAGCGAAAGGCTTTTGAAGGAAAGATGTAACTCTTTGAGATGAATTAACAGAACACAGAGCAGTTTCAGAAAGCTTCTTTCCAGTTTTGAACGGAAGATATTTCCTTTTTCACCATAGCCCTCTATGGGCTTCCAAATATCACTCTGCCAATTCCACAAGAACAGCCTAGCGAAAGGCTTTTGAAGGGAAAGATGTAACTCTGTGAGATGAATTAATAGAACACAGAGCAGTTACTCTAAAAGCTTCTTTCCAGTTTTGAACGGAAGATATTTCCTTTTTCACCATAGCCCTCTATGGGCTTCAAATATCCCTTTGCTAATTCCACAAGAACAGCCTTAGCGAAAGGCTTCTGAAGGAAAGATGTAACTCTGTGAGATGAATTAACAGAACACAGAGCAGTTTCTCAGAAAGCTTTCTTCCAGTTTTGAACGGAAGATATTTCCTTTTTCACCATAGCCCTCTATGGGCTTCCAAATATCCCTTTGCTAATTCCACAAGAACAGCCTTAGCGAAAGGCTTCTTGAAGGGAAAGATGTAACTCTGTGAGATGAATTAACAGAACACAGAGCAGTTTCTCAGAAAGCTTCTTTCCAGTTTTGAACGGAAGATATTTCCTTTTTCACCATAGCCCTCTATGGGCTTCCAAATATCCTGCTAATTCCACAAGAACAGCATTAGCGAAAGGCTTCTTGAAGGAACGATGTAACTCTGTGAGATGAATTAACAGAACACAGAGCAATTTCTCAGAAAGATTCTTTCCAGTTTTGAATGGAAGATATTTCCTTTTTCACCATACCCGTCTATGGGCTTCCAAATATCCTGCTAATTCCACAAGAACAGCCTTAGCGAAAGGCTGCTTGAAGGAAAGATGTAACTCTGTGAGATGAATTAACAGAACACAGAGCAGTTTCTCAGAAAGCTTCTTCCAGTTTTGAACGGAAGCTATTTCCTTTTCACCATAGCCTCTATGGGCTTCCAAATATCCTTTGCTAATTCCACAAGAACAGCCTTAGCGAAAGGCTTATTGAAAGGAAAGATGTAACCTGTGAGATGAATTAATAGAACAAAGAGCAGTTACTCTGAAAGCTTCTTTCCAGTTTTGAACGGAAGATATTAACTTTTTCACCATAGCCCTATGGGCTTCCAAATATCCTTTTCCAATTCCACAAGAACAGCCTTAGCGAAAGGCTTTGAAGGAAAGATGTAACTCTTTGAGATGAATTCAGAGAACACAGAGCAGTTTGCCAGAAAGCTTCTTTCCACTTTTGAACGGAAGATATTTTTTCACCATAGCCCTCTATGGGCTTCCAAATATCCCTTTGCTAATTCCACAAGAAGAAGAGCCTTAGCGGAAAGGCTTCTTGAAGGAAAGATGTAACTCTGTAAGACGAATTAACAGAACACACAGCAGTTTCTCAGAAAGCTTCTTTCCAGTTTTGAACGGAAGATATTTCCTTTTTCACCATAGCCTCTATGGGCTTCAAATATCACTCTGCCAATTCCACAAGAACAGCCTTAGCGAAAGGCTTTGAAGGGAAAGATGTAACTGTGTGAGATGAATTAATAGAACACAGAGCAGTTACTCTAAAAGCTTCTTTCCAGTTTTGAACGGAAGATATTTCCTTTTCACCATTGCCCTCTATGGGCTTCCAAATATCCTTTGCCAATTCCACAAGAACAGCCTTAGCGAAAGTCTTCTTGAAGGAAAGATGTAACTCTGTGAGACGAATTAACAGAACATAGAGCAGTTTCTCAGAAAGCTTCTTTCCAGTTTTGAACGAAGATATTTCCTTTTCACCATAGCCCTCTATGGGCTTCCAAATATCCCTTGCCAATTCCACAAGAACAGCATTAGCGAAGGCTTCTTGAAGGAACGATGTAACTCTGTGACATGAATTAACAGAACACAGAGCAGTTTCTCAGAAAGCTTCTTTCCAGTTTTGAATGGAAGATATTTCCTTTTTCACCATACCCGTCTATGGGCTTCCAAATATACCTTTGCCAATTCCACAAGAACAGCCTTAGCGAAAGGCTTCTTGAAGGGAAAGATGTAACTCTGTGAGATGAATTAACAGAACAAAGAGCAGTTTCTCAGAAAGCTTCTTTCCAGTTTTGAACGGAAGATATTTCCTTTTCACCATAGCCTCTATGGGCTTCCAAATATCCCTTTGCCAATTCCACAAGAACAGCCTTAGCGAAAGGCTTCTTGAAGGGAAAGATGTAACTCTGTGAGATGAATTCACAGAACATCGAGCAGTTTCTCAGAAAGCTTTTTTCCAGTTTTGAACGGAAGATATTTCCTTTTTCACCATAGCCCTCTATGGGCTTCCAAATATCCCTTTGCCAATTCCACAAGAACAGCCTTAGCGAAAGGCTTCTTGAAGGGAAAGATGTAACTCTGTGAGATGAATTAACAGAACACAGAGCAGTTTCTCAGAAAGCTTCTTCCAGTTTTCAACGGAAGATATTTCCTTTTCACCATAGCCCTCTATGGGCTTCCAAATATCACTTTGCCAATTCCACAAGAACAGCCTTAGCGAAAGGCTTCTTGAAGGAAAGATGTAACTCTGTGAGACGAATTAACACAATACAGAGCAGTTTCTCAGAAAGCTTCTTTCCAGTTTTGAACGGAAGATATTTCCTTTTCACCATAGCCCTCAATGGGCTTCCAAATCTCCTTTGCCATTCCACAAGAACAGCCTTAGCGAAAGGCTTCTGAAGGGAAAGATGTAACTGTGACATGAACTAACAGAACACAGCGCAGTTTCTCAGAAAGCTTCTTTCCAGTTTTGAACGGAAGATATTTTCTTTTTCACCGTAGCCCTCTATGGGCTTCCAAATATCACTTGCCAATTCCACAAGAACAGCCTTAGCGAAAGGCTTCTTGAAGGGAAAGATATACTTCTGTGAGATGAATTAACAGAACACAGAGCAGTTTCTCAGAAAGCTTCTTTCCAGTTTTGAACGGAAGATATTTCCTTTTCACCATAGCCTCTATGGGCTTCTAAATATCACTCTGCCAATTCCACAAGAACAGCCTTAGCGAAAGGCTTCTTGAAGGAAAGATGTAACTCTGTGAGATGAATTAATAGAACACAGAGCAGTTACTCTAAAAGCTTCTTCCAGTTTTGAACGGAAGATATTTCCTTTTCACCATAGCCCTCTATGGGCTTCCAAATATCCTTTGCCAATTCCACAAGAACAGCCTTAGCGAAAGACTTCTTGAAGGAAAGATGTAACTCTGTGAGACGAATTAACAGAACATAGAGCAGTTTCTCAGAAAGCTTCTTTCCAGTTTTGAACGGAAGATATTTCCTTTTCACCATAGCCCTCTATGGGCTTCCAAATATCCTTTGCCAATTCCACAAGAACAGCATTAGCGAAAGGCTTCTTGAAGGAACGATGTAACTCTGTGAGATGAATTAACAGAACACAGAGCAGTTTCAGAAAGCTTCTTTCCAGTTTTGAATGGAAGATATTTCCTTTTTCACCATAGCCCTCTATGGGCTTCCAAATATCCTTGCCAATTCCACAAGAACAGCCTTAGCGGAAGGCTTCTTGAAGGAAAGATGTAACTCTGTGAGATGAATTAACAGAACACAGAGCAGTTTCTCAGAAAGCTTCTTTCCAGTTTTGAACGGAAGATATTTCCTTTTTCACCATAGCCCTCTATGGGCTTCCAAATATCCTTTGCCAATTCCACAAGAACAGCCTTAGCGAAAGGCTTCTTGAAGGGAAAGATGTAACTCTGTGAGATGAATTCACAGAACATCGAGCAGTTTCTCAGAAAGCTTTTATTCCAGTTTTGAACGAAGATATTTCCTTTTCACCATAGCCCTCTATGGGCTTCCAAATATCCTTGCCAATTCCACAAGAACAGCCTTAGCGAAAAGGCTCTTGAAGGGAAAGATGTAACTCTGTGAGATGAATTAACAGAACACAGAGCAGTTTCTCAGAAAGCTTCTTTCCAGTTTTCAACGGAAGATATTTCCTTTTCACCATAGCCCTCTATGGGCTTCCAAATATCACTTTGCCAATTCCACAAGAACAGCCTTAGCGAAAGGCTTCTTGAAGGGATAGATGTAACTCTGTGAGATGAATTAACAGAACAGAGCAGTTTCTCAGAAAGCTTCTTCCAGTTTTGAACGGAAGATATTTCCTTTTTCACCATAGCCCCTCATGGGCTTCCAAATCTCCCTTTGCTAATTCCACAAGAACAGCCTAGCGAAAGGCTTCTTGAAGGAAAGATGTAACCTGTGAGATGAATTAACAGAACACCGAGCAGTTTCTCAGAAAGCTTCTTTCCAGTTTTGAACGGAAGATATTTCCTTTTCACCATAGCCCTCTATGGGCTTCCAAATATCCTTTTCCAATTCCACAAGAACAGCCTTAGCGAAAGGCTTCTTGAAGGAAAGATGTAACTCTTTGAGATGAATTAATAGAACACAGAGCAGTTTCTCAGAAAGCTTCTTTCCACTTTTGAACGGAAGATATTTCCTTCACCATAACCCTCTATGGGCTTCCAAATATCCTGCCAATTCCACAAGAAGAGCCTTAGCGAAAGGCTTCTTGAAGGAAAGATGTAACTCTGTGAGACGAATTAACAGAACACGGAGCAGTTTCTCAGAAAGCTTCTTTCCAGTTTTGAACGGAAGATATTTCCTTTTCACCATAGCCCTCTATGGGCTTCCAAATATCCTTTGCCAATTCCACAAGAACAGCCTTAGCGAAAGGCTTCTTGAAGGAAAGATGTAACTCTGTGAGATGAATTAACAGAACACGGAGCAGTTTCTCAGAAAGCTTCTTTCCAGTTTTGAAAGGAAGATATTTCCTTTTTCACAATAGCCCTCTATGGGCTTCCAAATATCCCTTTGCCAATTCCACAAGAACAGCCTAAGCGAAACGCTTCTTGAAGGGAAAGATGTAACTCTGTGAGATGAATTAACAGAACACAGAGCAGTTTCTCAGAAAGCTTCTTTCCAGTTTTGAACGGAAGATATTTCCTTTTTCACCATAGCCCTGAAGGGCTTCCAAAGATCCCTTTGCCAAATCCACGAGAACAGCCTTAGCGAAAGGCTTCTTGAAGGGAAAGATGTAACTCTGTGAGATGAATTAACAGAACACAGAGCAGTTTCTCAGAAAGCTTCTTTCCAGTTTTGAACGGAAGATATTTCCTTTTTCACCATAGCCCTCTATGGGCTTCCAAATATCCTTGCCAATTCCACAAGAACAGCCTTAGCGAAAGGCTTCTTGAAGGAAAGATGTAACTCTGTGAGATGAATTAACAGAACACAGAGCAGTTTCTCAGAAACTTCTTTCCAGTTTTGAACGGAAGATATTTCTTTTCACCATAGCCCTCTATGGGCTTCCAAATATCCCTTTGCCAATTCCACAAGAACAGCCTTAGCGAAAGGCTTCTTGAAGGAAAGATGTAACTCTGTGAGATGAATTAACAGAACACAGAGCAGTTTCTCAGAAAGCTTCTTTCCAGTTTTCAACGGAAGATATTTCCTTTTCACCATAGCCCTCTATGGGCTTCCAAATCTCCTTTGCCAATTCCACAAGAACAGCCTAAGCGAAAGGCTTTGAAGGAAAGATGTAACTCTGTGAGATGAATTAACAGAACACAGAGCAGTTTCTCAGAAAGCTTTTTCCAGTTTTGAACGGAAGATATTTCTTTTCACCATAGCCCTCTATGGGCTTCCAAATATCCTTTGCCAATTCCACAAGAACAGCCTTAGCGAAAGTCTTCTAGAAGGAAAGATGTAACTCTGTGAGATGAATTAACAGAACACAGAGCAGTTTCTCAGAAAGCTTTTTCCAGTTTTGAACGGAATATAGTTCCTTTTTCACCATAGCCTCTATGGGCTTCAAATATCCCTTTGCCAATTCCACAAGAACAGCCTTAGCGAAAGGCTTCTTGAAGGAAAGATGTAACTCTGTGAGATGAATTAATAGAACACAGAGCAGTTACTCAGAAAGCTTCTTTCCAGTTTTGAACGGAAGATATTTCCTTTTTCACCATAGCCCTCTATGGGCTTCCAAATATCCCTTTGCCAATCTCACAAGAACAGCCTTAGCGAAAAGGCTTGAAGGAAAGATGTAACTCTGTGAGATGAATTAATAGAACACAGAGCAGTTACTCAGAAAGCTTCTTTCCAGTTTTGAACGGAAGATATTTCCTTTTTCACCATAGCCCTCTATGGGCTTCCAAATATCCCTTTGCCAATTCCACAAGAACAGCCTTAGCGAAAGGCTTTTGAAGGAAAGATGTAACTCTGTGAGATGAATTAACAGAACACAGAGCAGTTTCTCAGAAAGCTTCTTTCCAGTTTTGAACGGAAGATATTTCCTTTTTCACCATAGCCCTCTAATGGGCTTCCAAATCTCCTTGCTAATTCCACAAGAACAGCCTTAGCTAAAGGTTTTGAAGGAAAGATGTAACTCTGTGAGATGAACTAACAGAACACAGCGCAGTTTCTCAGAAAGCTTCTTTCCAGTTTTGAACGGAAGATATTTCTTTTTCACCATAGCCCCCTATGGGCTTCCAAATATCACTTTGCCAATTCCACAAGAACAGCCTTAGCGAAAGGCTTTTGAAGGAAAGATATACTCTGTGAGATGAATTAACAGAACACAGAGCAGTTTCTCAGAAAGCTTTTTCCAGTTTTGAACGGAAGATATTTCCTTTTTCACCATAGCCCTCTATGGGCTTCCAAATATCACTTTGCCAATTCCACAAGAACAGCCTTAGCGAAAGGCTTTGAAGGAAAGATGTAACTCTGTGAGATGAATTAATAGAACACAGAGCAGTTACTCAAAAGCTTCTTTCCAGTTTTGAACGGAAGATATTTCCTTTTCACCATAGCCCTCTATGGGCTTCCAAATATCACTTTGCCAATTCCACAAGAACAGCCTTAGCGAAAAGGCTCTTGAAGGAAAGATGTAACTCTGTGAGATGAATTAACAGAACACAGAGCAGTTTCTCAGAAAGCTTCTTCCAGTTTTGAACGGAAGATATTTCTTTTTCACCATAGCCCTCTATGGGCTTCCAAATATCCCTTTGCTAATTCCACAAGAACAGCCTTAGCGAAAGGCTTCTTGAAGGAAAGATGTAACTCTGAGATGAATTAACAGAACACAGAGCAGTTTCTCAGAAAGCTTCTTTCCAGTTTTGAACGGAAGATATTTCCTTTTCACCATAGCCTCTATGGGCTTCCAAATATCCTTTGCCAATTCCACAAGAACAGCATTAGCGAAAGGCTTCTTGAAGGAAAGATGTAACTCTGTGAGATGAATTAACAGAACACAGAGCAGTTTCTCAGAAAGATTCTTTCCAGTTTTGAATGGAAGATATTTCCTTTTTCACCATAGCCCTCTATGGGCTTCCAAATATACTTTGCCAATTCCACAAGAACAGCCTTAGCGAAGGCTTCTTGAAGGAAAGATGTAACTCTGTGAGATGAATTAACAGAACACAGAGCAGTTTCTCAGAAAGTTTTTCCAGTTTTGAACGGAAGCTATTTCCTTTTCACCATAGCCCTCTATGGGCTTCCAAATATCCCTTTGCCAATTCCACAAGAACAGCCTTAGCGAAAGGCTTTTTGAAGGAAAGATGTAACCTGTGAGATGAATTAACAGAACAAGAGCAGTTTCTCAGAAAGTTTCTTTCCAGTTTTGAACGGAAGATATTAACTTTTTTCACCATAGCCCTCTATGGGCTTCCAAATATCCTTTTCCAATTCCACAAGAACAGCCTTAGCGAAAGGCTTCTTGAAGGAAAGATGTAACTCTTTGAGATGAATTCAGAGAACACAGAGCAGTTTCTCAGAAAGCTTCTTCCACTTTTGAACGGAAGATATTTCCTTTTTCACCATAGCCCTCTATGGGCTTCCAAATATCCCTTTGCTAATTCCACAAGAACAGCCTTAGCGAAAGGCTTTTGAAGGAAAGATGTAACTCTGTAAGATGAATTAACACAACACGGAGCAGTTTCTCAGAAAGCTTTTTCCAGTTTTGAACGGAAGATATTTCCTTTTCACCATAGCCTCTATGGGCTTCTAAATATCACTCTGCTAATTCCACAAGAACAGCCTTAGCGAAAGGCTTTTGAAGGAAAGATGTAACCTGTGAGATGAATTAACAGAACACAGAGCAGTTTCTAAAAGCTTCTTTCCAGTTTTGAACGGAAGATATTTCTTTTTTCACCATTGCCCTCTATGGGCTTCCAAATATCCTTTGCCAATTCCACAAGAACAGCCTTAGCGAAAGTCTTCTTGAAGGAAAGATGTAACCTGTGAGATGAATTAACAGAACATAGAGCAGTTTCTCAGAAAGCTTCTTTCCAGTTTTGAACGGAAGATATTTTTTCACCATAGCCCTCTATGGGCTTCCAAATATCCCTTTGCCAATTCCACAAGAACAGCATTAGCGAAAGGCTTGAAGGGGAACGATGTAACTCTGTGACATGAATTAACAGAACACAGAGCAGTTTCTCAGAAAGCTTCTTTCCAGTTTTGAATGGAAGATATTTCCTTTTCACCATACCCCCTCATGGGCTTCCAAATATCCCTTGCTAATTCCACAAGAACAGCCTTAGGAAAGGCTTCTTGAAGGAAAGATGTAACTCTGTGAGATGAATTAACAGAACACAGAGCAGTTTCTCAGAAAGCTTTTTTCCAGTTTTGAACGGAAGATATTTCCTTTTTCACCATAGCCTCTCTATGGGCTTCCAAATATCCTTTGCCAATTCCACAAGAACAGCCTTAGCGAAAGGCTTCTTGAAGGAAAGATGTAACTCTGTGAGATGAATTCACAGAACATCAGAGCAGTTTCTCAGAAAGCTTTTATTCCAGTTTTGAACGGAAGATATTTCCTTTTTCACCATAGCCTCTATGGGCTTCCAAATATCCTTTGCTAATTCCACAAGAACAGCCTTAGCGAAAGGCTTCTTGAAGGAAAGATGTAACTCTGTGAGATGAATTAACAGAACACAGAGCAGTTTCAGAAAGCTTCTTTCCAGTTTTGAACGGAAGATATTTCCTTTTTCACCATAGCCTCTATGGGCTTCCAAATATCACTTGCTAATTCCACAAGAACAGCCTTAGCGAAAGGCTTCTTGAAGGAAAGATGTAACTCTGTGAGACGAATTAACACAATACAGAGCAGTTTCTCAGAAAGTTTTTCCAGTTTTGAACGGAAGATATTTCCTTTTTCACCATAGCCCTCAATGGGCTTCCAAATCTCCTTTGCCAATTCCACAAGAACAGCCTTAGCGAAAGGCTTCTTGAAGGAAAGATGTAACTCTGTGACATGAACTAACAGAACACAGAGCAGTTTCAGAAAGCTTCTTTCCAGTTTTGAACGGAAGATATTTCTTTTTCACCAGCCCCTCTATGGGCTTCCAAATATCACTTTGTTAATTCCACAAGAACAGCCTTAGCGAAAGGCTTCTTGAAGGGAAAGATATACTCTGTGAGATGAATTAACAGAACACAGAGCAGTTTCTCAGAAAGCTTCTTTCCAGTTTTGAACGGAAGATATTTCCTTTTCACCATAGCCCTCTATGGGCTTCAAATATCCCTCTGCCAATTCCATAAGAACAGCCTTAGCGAAAGGCTTCTTGAAGGAAAGATGTAACTCTGTGAGATGAATTAACAGAACACAGAGCAGTTACTCTAAAAGCTTCTTTCCAGTTTTGAACGGAAGATATTTTTTCACCATAGCCCTCTATGGGCTTCCAAATATCCCTTTGCCAATTCCACAAGAACAGCCTTAGCGAAAGACTTCTTGAAGGAAAGATGTAACTCTGTGAGACGAATTAACAGAACATAGAGCAGTTTCTCAGAAAGCTTCTTTCCAGTTTTGAACGGAAGATATTTCCTTTTCACCATAGCCCTCTATGGGCTTCCAAATATCCCTTTGCCAATTCCACAAGAACAGCAGCAAAGGCTTTGAAGGAAAGATGTAACTCTGTGAGATGAATTAACAGAACACAGAGCAGTTTCTCAGAAAGCTTCTTTCCAGTTTTGAATGGAAGATATTTCCTTTTCACCATACCCCCTATGGGCTTCCAAATATCCTTTGCTAATTCCACAAGAACAGCCTTAGCGAAAGGCTTTTGAAGGAAAGATGTAACTCTGTGAGATGAATTAACAGAACACAGAGCAGTTTCTCAGAAAGCTTCTTTCCAGTTTTGAACGGAAGATATTTTTTCACCATAGCCCCATGGGCTTCCAAATATCCCTTTGCCAATTCCACAAGAACAGCCTTAGCGAAAGGCTTCTTGAAGGAAAGATGTAACTCTGTGAGATGAATTCACAGAACATCGAGCAGTTTCTCAGAAAGCTTTTATTCCAGTTTTGAACGGAAGATATTTCCTTTTTCACCATAGCCCTCTATGGGCTTCCAAATATCCTTTGCTAATTCCACAAGAACAGCCTTAGCGAAAGGCTTCTTGAAGGAAAGATGTAACCTGTGAGATGAATTAACAGAACACAGAGCAGTTTCTCAGAAAGCTTCTTTCCAGTTTTGAACGGAAGATATTTCCTTTTCACCATAGCCTCTATGGGCTTCCAAATATCCTTGCCAATTCCACAAGAACAGCCTTAGCGAAAGGCTTCTTTGAAGGATAGATGTAACTCTGTGAGATGAATTAACAGAACAGAGCAGTTTCAGAAAGCTTTTTTTCCAGTTTTGAACGGAAGATATTTTTTCACCATAGCCTCTATGGGCTTCCAAATCTCCTTGCCAATTCCACAAGAACAGCCTAGCGAAAGGTTTCTTGAAAGGAAAGATGTAACTCTGTGAGATGAATTAACAGAACAGAGTTTCTCAGAAAGCTTCTTCCAGTTTTGAACGGAAGATATTTTTTTTTCACCATAGCCCTCTAGGGCTTCAAATATCCCTTTGCTAATTCCACAAGAACAGCCTTAGCGAAAGGCTTCTAGAAGGAAAAGATGTAACTCTGTGAGATGAATTAACAGAACACAGAGCAGTTTCTCAGAAAGCTTCTTTCCAGTTTTGAACGGAAGATATTTCCTTTTCACCATAGCCTCTATGGGCTTCCAAATATCCCTTGCCAATTCCACAAGAACAGCCTTAGTGAAAGGCTTCTTGAAAGGAAAGATGTAACCTGTGAGATGAATTAATAGAACAAAGAGCAGTTACTCTGAAAGCTTCTTTCCAGTTTTGAACGGAAGATATTAACTTTTTCACCATAGCCCTCTATGGGCTTCCAAATATCCCTTTTCCAATTCCACAAGAACAGCCTTAGCGAAAGGCTTTGAAGGAAAGATGTAACTCTTGAGATGAATTAACAGAACACAGAGCAGTTTGCCAGAAAGCTTCTTTCCACTTTTGAACGGAAGATATTTCCTTTTTCACCATAACCCCATGGGCTTCCAAATATCCTTTGCTAATTCCACAAGAACAGCCTTAGTAAAGGCTTTTGAAGGAAAGATGTAACCTGTAAGATGAATTAACAGAACACAGAGCAGTTTCTCAGAAAGCTTTTTCCAGTTTTGAACGGAAGATATTTCCTTTTCACCATAGCCCCCTATGGGCTTCCAAATATCCTTTGCCAATTCCACAAGAACAGCCTTAGCGAAAGGCTTCTGAAGGGAAAGATGTAACTCTGTGAGATGAATTAACAGAACACGGAGCAGTTTCTCAGAAAGCTTCTTTCCAGTTTTGAAAGGAAGATATTTTTTCACAATAGCCCTCTATGGGCTTCCAAATATCCCTTTGCCAATTCCACAAGAACAGCCTTAGCAAAGGCTTCTTGAAGGAAAGATGTAACTCTGTGAGATGAATTAACAGAACACAGAGCAGTTTCTCAGAAAGCTTCTTTCCAGTTTTGAACGGAAGATATTTTTTTCACCATAGCCCTATGGGCTTCCAAATATCCCTTTGCAATCCACAAGAACAGCCTTAACGAAAGGCTTTTGAAGGATATGTAACTCTGTGAGATGAATTAACAGAACACAGAGCAGTTTCTCAGAAAGCTTCTTTCCAGTTTTGAACGGAAGGATTCTCCAAAGAGTGTTTCCAACCTCCCGAATCAAAAGAAAGGTTTAACTCTGTGTGATTAATCAATACATCAGAAAGCAGTTTCAAAGATAGCTTCTTTCTTGTTTTTATCTGAGGATGTTTGGTTTTTCCCATAGGCCTCAATGGGCTACCAAATATCTCTTCACAGATTCTCCAAAAGGAGTATTTACAATCTGCTGAATCAAGAGAACAGTTTAACTCTGTGAGAAGAGTCCACACGGTTTCACAGATAGTTTCTTTCTACTTTTCATTCTGTGGTTGTTCAATTTTTCCCCATAGGCCTCAGTGGCCTCCCAAATGTCCCTTCACAAATTCTCCCAAAAGAGTGTTTCCAACCTGCTAAATCAAAACGAAGTTTAAACTCTGTGGGAGGAATCCACACATCACAAAGAAGTTTCACAGAGAGCCTCATTCTACTTTTTCTCTGCAGATATTCAGCTTTTCCCCATGGGCCCCAGTGGGCTCCCAAATGCTTCTTTAGCAATTCTCCAAAAATGGTGTTTCCAACCTGATGAATCAAAAGAATGTTTTACCTCTGAGAGAGGAATCCACACATCACAAAGCAGTTTCACATACATCTTCTCTCTAGTTTCTATCTGGGGATATTCTGTTTTTCCCCATAGGACTCAACGCACTCCAAAATGTCCACTTGCAGATTCTCCAAAAAGAGTGTTTACAACCTGCTGAATCAAAAGAAAGGTTTAACTCTGTAAGATGAACCCAAACATCACAAAGCAGTTTCACAGATGGCTTCTTTCTAGTTTTTTTCTGGGGATATCCAATTTTGCCACATACACTTCAATGGGCTCAAAAATGTCTTTTCACAGATTCCACAAAAGACTGTTTTCTGCCTGCTGAATCAAAGAAAAGGTTAAACTCTGTGAGATGAATCCACACAT
>JAKFHT010000330.1:0-71412 GCA_023783455.1 Erythrocebus patas
CAGAGTTCCACCTTTCTGTTCATTAAGCAATATGCTAACACTGTTTTCCTGGAAACTACAAAATGATATTCAGGAGCACATTGAGGGCCATGGTGAAAAAGGAAATATCCTCAGATAAAAACTGGAAAGAAGCTTTCTGAGAAACTGCTTTGTGACGTGTGAATGCAACTCACTGAGTTACACTTTTCCTTTCATTGATCAGTTTGCTAACTCTGTCTTCTTGAAATTTGCAATGGGATATTTCTTAGAGCAATGAAGCTTACAGTGACAAAGGAAATATTTTCAGATAAAAAGTAGAAAGAAGTTTTCTGAGAAACAGGTTTGAGAGGTGTGAATTGGACTCACTGAGTTACAGCTGTATTTCGTGGAGCCATTTGTTAGCTCTGTTTTTTTGAAATCTGAGAACTGATATTTTGGATCGCTTTGAAGACTATATGGCCAACGGAAATATCCTCAGATAAAAACGAGAAAGAAGCTTTCTGAGAAACTCCTTTGTGATCTGGGAATTCATCTCACAGAGTTCCACCTTTCTGTACATGAAGCCGTTTGCTAATACTGTTCTCATGGAAACTGCAATGTGATATTTCGGAGCTCATTGAGGGCTATGGTGAAAAAGAAAATATCCTCAGATAAAACTGGAAAGAAGCGTTCGGAGAAACTGCTTTGTGACGTGTGAATGCAACTCACAGACTTACAGTTTTCTTTTCATTGATCAGTTTGCTAACTCTGTTTTCCTGAAATCTGCAATGGGATACTTCTTAGTGCAATGAAGTTTAGGGTGGCAAAGGAAATATCCTCAGATAAAATGTAGAAAGAAGCTTTCTGAGAAACTGCTTTGTGATGTGTGAATTCAACTCACTGAGATACACCCATATTTTGTGGAACCTTTTTCTTGCCCTGTTTTTGTGGAATATGAGGACTGCTACTTCGGATTGCTTTGAAGACAATATGGCAAAAGGAAATATCCTCAGATAAAAACAAGAAGGAATTTTTCTGAGAAATTTCTTTCTAATCTGTGAATTCATCTCACAGAGTTCCAACTTTCTGTTCATGAAGCTGTTTGCTATCACTGTTGTCTTGGAATCTGTAAAGTGATATTTGAGAGCGCATTGAGGGCTGTGGTGACAGTGAAAATATCCTCAGATAAAAACTGAAAAGAAGCATTCTGTGAAACTGCATTGTGA
Organism: Erythrocebus patas; assembly: GCA_023783455.1. Classification (NCBI taxonomy): domain Eukaryota; kingdom Metazoa; phylum Chordata; class Mammalia; order Primates; family Cercopithecidae; genus Erythrocebus; species Erythrocebus patas. Next base: position 1,185 of record JAKFHT010000330.1, read on the forward strand.
TGTGTGAATGCAACTCACAGAGTTACACTTTTCTTTTCATTGATAAGTTTGCTAACTCTGTTTTCCTGAAATCTGCAATGGAAAATTTCTTAGTGCAATGAAGCTTACTGTGAAAAACGAAACATCCTCAGATAAAAAGTAGAAAGAAACTTTCTGAAAAACTGATTTGTGATGTGTGAATTCAACTCAGTGAGTTACACCTGTATTTCGTGGAGTCATTTGCTATTCCTGTTTTTGTGGAATCTGAGAACTGAAATTTCGGATCGCTTTGAAGACTATACAGTGAAAGGAAATATCCTCAGATAAAAATGAGAAAGAAGCTTTCTGAGAAACTTCTTTTCAATCTGTGAATTCATCTCACAAAATTCCACCTATCTGTTCATGAATCCGTTTGCTAACACTGTTTTTGTGAAATCTGCAAAGTGATATTTGGGAGTGCATTGAGGGCTATGGTGGAAAAGGAAACATAATCAGATAAAAATGAGAAAGAAGCTTTCTGAGAAACTTCTTTGTGATTTCTGAATTCATCTCACAGAGTTTACTACCTCTGGTTTTTTTGAAATCTGCAATGGAGTATTTCTTAGCGCAATGAAGCTTACGGTGACAAAGGAAATATCCTCAGATATAAAGTGGAAAGAACTTTCTGAGAAACAGCTTTGTGATGTGCGAATTAAACTCACTGAGCTACACCTGTATTTCATGGAGCCGTTTGCTAACCCTGTGTTTGTGGAGTCTGAGAAAAGATATTTCGCATCACTTTGAAGACTATACGGTCAAAGGAAATATCCTCAGATATAACAGAGAAAGAAGCTTTCTGAGAAAATTCTTTGTGATCTGTGAATTCATCTCACAGAGTTCCACCTTTCTGTTCATGAAGCTGTTTGCTAACACTGTTCTCATGGAAACTGCAAATGATATTTGGGAGCGCATTCAGGGTTATGGTGAAAAAGAAAATATCCTCAGATAAAAACTGGAAACAAGCGTTCTGAGAAACTACTTTTGACATGTGAATGCAACTCACAGAGTTACACTTTCCTTTTCATTGATCAGTTTGCTAACTCTGCTTTCTTGATATCTGCAATGGGATATTTCTTAGTACTTTGAAACTTACGGTGACAAAGGAAATATCCTCAGATAAAAAGTAGAAAGAAGCTTTGTGAGAAACTGCTGTGTGATGTGTGAATTCAACTTACTGAGTTACACTTGTATTTTGTGAAGTTGTTTGCTAGCCCTGGTTTTGTGGAATCTGAGAACTGATATTTTGGATCACTTTGAAGATGATATGGAAAAAGGAAATATCCTCAGATAAAAAGGAGAAAGAAGTTTTCTGAGAAATTTCTTTCTGTTCTGTGAATTCATCTCACAGAGTTCCACGTTTCTGTTCATGAAGCTGTTTGTTAATAGTGTTTTCATGGAATCTGCAAAGTGATATTTGAGAACGCATTGAGGGCTGTGGTGGAAAAGGAAATATAATCAGATAAAAACGAGAAAGAAGCTTTCTGAGAAAATTCTTTCTGATCTGTGCATTCATCTCACACAGTTCACCTTTTTTGTTCATGATCAGTTTAACACTGTTCTCTGGAATCTGCAAATGATATTTCCATTGAGGCTATGGTGAAAAGGAAATATCCTCAGATAAAACGAGAAGAAGCTTTCTGAGAAACTTCTTTGATCTGTGAATTCATCTCACAGAGTTCCACTTTCTGTTCATGAGTTGCTAACACTGTTCTCGTGGAATCTGCAAACTGATATTTGGAGCGCATTGAGCTATGGAAAAGGAAATATCCTCAGATAAAAACTGAAAAAACTTTCTGAGAAACTGCTTTGTCTGAATGAATCTCAGAGTTACACTTTTCTGTTCATGATCAGTTTGCTAACTCTGTTCTTGAATCTGCAAAGGATATTTCAAATGCTATGGTGACAAAGGAAATATCTCAGATAAAAATGAAAGAAGCTTTCTGAGAAACTGCTTTGTGATATCTGAATTCAACTCAGAGTTACACACTTTTGTGATCAGTTTGCTAACACTGTTTTGGAATCTGCAATGATATTTCAGATAACTTTGAAGACAAAGAAAAATATCCTCAGATAAAAATGAAAAAAGCTTTCTGAGAAACCTTTCTGTTCTGAATTCATCTCACAGAGTTCCACCTTTCTGTTCATGAGCTGTTTGCTAACTGTTCTCATGGAATCTGCAAAGTGATATTTGAGCATTGAGGCTATGGTGAAAAGAAATATCAGATAAAACAGAAAGAAGCTGAGAAACTTCTTTGTGATGTGAATTCATCTCACAGAGTTCCACCTTTCTGTTCATGAAGCTGTTTGCTAACACTCTTCTTGGAATCTGCAAGTGATATTTGCATTGACTATGGTGAAAAGGAAATATCTCAGATAAAACTGAAAGAAGTTTTCAGAAACTTCTTTCTGATCTGTGAATTCATCTCACAGAGTTCCACTTTTCTGTTCATAGCTGATAACACTGTTCTGAATCTGCAAAGTGATATTTGGAGCATTAGGGCTATATGGTGAAAAGGAAATATCCAGATAAAAACTGGAAAGCGTTCTGAGAAACTGCTTTGTGATGTGAATTCAACTCACAGAGTTACACTTCTTTCATTGATCAGTTTGCTAACACTGTTTCTTCAATCTGCAATGGGATATTTTGCAATGAAGCCAATGGTGACAAAGGAAATATCTTCAGATAAAAACTAGAAGAGCTTTCTGAGAAACTGATTTGATGTGAATTCAACTCACTGAGTTACACTGTATTTCATGGAGCTGTTTGCTACACTGTTTTGGAATCTGAGAAGATGATTTGGATTGCTTTGAAGCTATGGTCAAAGGAAATATCCTCAGATAAAAACTGAAAAAGTTTTCTGAGAAATTTCTTTCTGATCTCTGAATTCATCTCGAGTTCCACCTTTCTGTTCATGGCTGTTTGCTAACTTTCTCGTGGAATCTGCAAAATGATATTTGGAGCGCACTGAGCTATGGTGAAAAACAAAATCAGATAAAAATGAGAAGAAGTTCTGAAACTTTTTTGAGAATCATTCATCACAGAGTTACTTTCTGTTCATGAAGCGTTTGCTAACATCTGTGAAACTGCAAGTGATATTTGGGACGCTGCTATGGTGAAAAATATCCATAGACAAAGGAAAAAGCATTCTGAGAAACTTCTTTGTTACGTGTGAATCAACAATAAAGTTACACTTTTTCTTTCATTTATCAGCTTGCACTCTGTTTTCTTCAATCTGCAAAGGGATATTTCTTGGCGCAATAGCTTATGGTGACAAAGGAATATCTCAGAAAAAAGAAGAAACTTTCTGAGCACTCTACTTTGTTAGAATCAATGAACAGAAAGTGTAACTTTTCTTGTAGCATTCATCACAGTGCAGTTCTCAGCTTCTTTTCAGTTTTATCTAAGATATTTCCTTTTCACTGTAGCCTCATGGGCTCAAATATCAGCAGCCAAGAAAGTTAGCACAACTATGTGAACAGAAGGTGGAACTGAGATATCAGAATCACACAGAAATTCTCGTTTTTCTGATATTTCAGTATCTCAAAGCAATCTGATATCTTCTCAGATTTCTATCAACAGCTGAGCTGTAACTCAGTGAGTTGAATTCATCACAAAGTTCTGACTCTTTCTACTTGTGATTTGAACAAACTTTCATTGTGAAAAATATATTTTGAGAGCAAAGAGGAGCACTTCAATGAAAAAAAATGTGTGAGAACTTCTCTGAAGTTTCTTTCTTCCAGGTTTTATCTGTGGATATTTTGGCTATCTGCAAATATCGGGCATTTGAGGTGTTAGAAGCTTCATGATCAAAAGTTGAACTCTTTGAGATGAATTCATAGATCAAGTTTCTCAGAAACTCTTTCTCGTTTTTATCTGAATATATTTCCCACCAGGTGCTCACTCACTGCAGATTCCATGAGGCTTCATGAACAGAAAGTGGAACTGATGAATTCAGATCAGAAAGAAACTCAGAAATTCTTTCTCGTTTTTATCTGAGGATATTTCCTTTGGCCGTATGGTATTCAAAGCGATCCAAAACATCAGGTCTTAGATTCCACAAAAACAGGACTAGCAAACAGCTCCACGAATTACAGCTGTAACTCAGTGAGTTGAATTCACACATCACAAAGCAGTTTCTCAGAAATCTTCTTTCTCCTTTTTATCTGAAGAGAATTCCTTTGTCACCGTAAGCTTGATTGGGCAAAGAAATATCCCCTTGCAGATTTGAAGAAAACAGTGTTAGGAAACTGATCCATGAAAAGAAAAGTGTAACACTGTGAGTTGCATTCACAGGTAACAATGCAGTTTCTCAGAACGCTTCTTTTCAGTTTTTATCTGAAGATATTTCCTTTTTCACTGTAGCCCTCAATGCGTTCCCAAATATGCAGATTCCATGAGAAGTGTTAGCAAACAGCTCTGAACAGAAAGGTAGAACTCTGTGAGATGAAAGCACAGTCACATAAGTTTCTCAGAATGCTTCTTTTCAGTTTTTATCTGAGGATATTTCCTTTTTCACTGTATCCCAATGCGTCCCAAATATCATTTTGCAGATTCACAGAAGTGTTAGCAAACAGCGACATGAACAGAAAGGTAACTCTGTAAGATGAATTCAGAAATCAAAGACATTTCTCAGAAAACTTCTTTCTCGTTTTTATCTGAGGATATTTCCTTTGGCATACTCTTCAAAGCAATCCATATCTTCTCAGATTCAAAAAACAGGACTAAAACAGCTCCATGAAATACAGCTGTAACTCAGTGAGTTGAATTCACACATCACAAAGTTTCTCAGCTCTCTTTGTTTGAGTTTCCTTTGTCACCACAAGCTTCATTGTGCGAAATATCCATTTCAGATTTGAAGCAAAGAAGTTAGCAAACTGATCTGAAAGAAATGTTGTGAGTTGCACTCACACAAGCAGTTTCTCAGAATGCTTTTCTCAGTTTTTATCTGAAGATATTTCCTTTTCACCATAGCTATGCTCCCAAATATCCTTGCATTCCAGAAAACAGTGCATGCTTTGAGAGTTGAACTCTTTGAGATGAATTCACAAATCAAGAAGTTTCTCACTCTTTCTGTTTTTATCTGAATATATTTCCTTTTCACCATAGCCTCAATGCTAATATCACTTTGCAGATTCCAAAAAGGTTAGAAACAACATGAAAGAAGTGAACTCTGTGAGATGAATTCATCACAAAGTTTCTCAGAAAAATTCTTCTCTTTTTATCTGAGGATATTTCCTTTCCTATGGTATTCAAAGCATAAAATATCTTAGATTCACAAAAACAGGTGAAAAGCTCAGAAAAAGCTGTAACTCAGTGAGTTGAATTCACATCACAAAGCAGTTTCTCAGAAAACTTCTTTCTCCTTTTTATCTGAGGATATTTCCTTCAATAGCTTATGGGCAAAAATATCCTTGCAGATTCCAAGAAACAGTGTTAGGAAACTGATCATGAAAAGAAAAGTGTAACTCTGAGTTGCTTCACAGATCACAAGCAGTTTCTCAGAAAGCTTCTTTTCAGTTTTTATCTGAGATATTTCCTTTTTCACTGTAGCTCAATGGAAATATCCTTTAGATTCCAAGAAGTGTTAGCAAACAGCTTTGAAAGAAAGGTAACTCTGTGAGATGAATTCATCACAGAAGTTTCTCAGAATGCTTCTTTCAGTTTTTCTGAAGATATTTCCTTTTTCACTGTATCTCAATGCGGTCCCAAATATCATTTTGCAGATTCACAGAAGTGTTGCAAACAGGCTGAAAGAAGGTAACTCTGTAGATTCAGAAATCAGAAAGCATTTCTCAGAAAGCTTCTTTTCAGTTTTTATCTGAGGATATTTCCTTTTCATACTCTTCAAAAAATCCAAATATCAGTTCTCAGATTCACAAAAACAGTGAACAGCTCCATGAAAAAGTGTAACTCAGTGAGTTAATTCACACATCACAAAGCAGTTTCTCAGAAAGCTTCTTTCTACTTTTTTTGAGATATTTCCTTTGTCACCTAGCTTCATTGTGCAAGGAAATATCCCTTTGATTGAAAAAAGTTAGCAAACTGTGAAAAGTAACTTTGTGAGTTCACTCACATCAAACAGTTTCTCAGAAGCTTCTTCTCAGTTTTATCTGAGATATTTCCTTTTTCACCTGAACTCAATGTATCCCTATCACTTTGCAGATCAAAGAAGTTTGAAACAGCTTCATGAAGAAAGGTAACTCTGTGAGATGAATTCACATCAAAATTTCTCAGAAAACTTCTTCTATTTTTTGAGGATATTTTTTGTATAGCAATGATCAAATATCAGTTCTCAGATTCCATAAAAAGGGCTAGCAAACAGCTCAATATGTAACTGACTGAGTTGAATTCACACATCACAGTCAGAGCTTCTTTCATTTTGAGATATTTCCTTTGTCACTGGTTCATTGTGCAAGAAATATCTTGCAGAATTGAAGAAAAAGAGTCAGCAAAGATCAATGAAAAGAAATGTAACTCTGTGAGTTGATTCACATCACAGAGTTTCTGAAGCTTCTTTCCTGGTTTTATCTGTGGGTTCCTTTTTCACCATAGCCTAATGCACTCCCAATATCACTTTGCAGTTCTGAATTTATAAATCCAGAAATTTCTCAGCTCTTTTAGTGAATTTTATCTGAGGATGCTGCTTTTGTCACCATAGGCATCAATGGGATCCAAAATATCCTTCTAAGATTCCCAGAAAAAGTGCTACCAAACTGCTCCATGAAGAGAATCTTGTAAATCTGTGAGATGAATTCACAGATCAAAAAACAGTTTCTCAGAAAGCTTCTTTTTTTTTGTCTGAGGATATTTCTTTCACCTAAGCTTCAATCCACTAGAAATCATTGCAGATTCCACAAAACAGAGTTAGAAACTGCTCAAGAAAAAAGCTGTAACTCTGTGAGATGAATTCACATCACAAACAGTTTCTCAGAAAGCTTCTTTTCCTTTGTCTGTGGACATTTCATTATCACCCTAAGCTTCAATCCACTATGAAATAACCCATTGCAGATTCCACAACAACAGAGTTAGACAACTGCTCAAGGAAAAGAACAATGTAACTCTGTGAGATCAATTCAAACATCACACAGCAGTTTATCAGAAAGTTCCTTTATAGTTTTATCTGATGATATTTCCTTTTTCACCATGGGCCTCATTGCACTCCCAAATGTCCTTTTGGAGATTCCACGAAAACAGTTGTAGCAAACTGCTCCATGAAAAGAAAGGTGCACCCCTGTGAGATGAATTCACACGTCACAAAGAACTTTCTCAGAAAGCTTCTTTCTATTTTTTCTAAGGATGTGTCTGTTGTCACCATTGGCTTCATGGCGGTCTAAAATATCCTTCCTCAAATTCCCCAAAAACAGTGCTAGCAAACTGATCCATGAATGGAATTGTGTAACCCTGTGACATGGATTTACAAATCACAAAGCAGTTTCTCAGAAAGATTCTTTTTAGTTATTGTCTGTGGAAATTTCCTTTACCACCATAAGCTTCGAAGCACTCTGAAATATCCCTTTGCAGATTATATGAAAAGAGTGTTAGCCAACTGCTAACACTCCACAGAATTACACTTGTCTTTTCATTGATCGGTTTGCTAACACAGCTTTCAGAAAACTTCCTTGTGGTTTTCATCTGAGGGTATTTCCTTTGTCACCATAATCTTCAATGCACTCCCAAATATCCTATTGCAAATTCCAGAAAAAATGTTTTATCAACCTGCTCATTGAAAAGAATGGTGTAAATCTGCAAGATGAATTCACACGTCACAAAGCAGTTGCTCAGAAAGCTTCCTTCTCATTTTCATCTGAGGATAATTCATTTATCTGAGGATAATTCATTTTTCACTATAGGCCTCAATGCATTTCCAAATATCCCTTCGTATTTGCAACAAAAACAGTGTTAGAAAACTGCTCCATGAAAAGAAAAGTGTAAATCTGCAAGAAAAATTCAAACATCATAAAGAGCTTTCTCAGAAAGCTTCCTTCTAGTTTTTATCTGAGGATATTTCCTTTGTCACCATAGGCATCAAAGGGATCAAAAATATCCCTTTTCATATTCCCCAAAACAGTACAAAAAACTTTTCCATGAAAATAATCTTGTAACTTTGTGAGATGAATTAACACATCACAAAGCGGTTTCTCAGAAAGTATTTTTCTAGTTTTTAACTGAGGATATTTCCTTTTCCACCATAGGCCTCAATGCGCTCACAAACATACCTTTGCAGATTCTGCAAAAAGAGTGTGAGCGAACTGCTCCATTAACAGAAAAGTGTTACTCTGTTATATGAATACACAAATCACAAAGAAATTTCTCAGAAAGTTTCTTTCTAGTTTTTATCTGTGGTTATTTCCTTTGTCAACATAGGCTTCAATGTGATCCAAAATATCCCTTCTAAGATTCCCAAAGGTGCTACCAAACTGCTCCATGAAGAGAATCTTGTAAATCTGTGAGATGAATTCACAGATCAAAAAACAGTTTCTCAGAAAGCTTCTTTTTCCTTTGTCTGTGGACATTTCATTATCACCCTAAGCTTCAATCCACTATGAAATAACCCATTGCAGATTCCACAACAACAGAGTTAGACAACTGCTCAAGGAAAAGAACAATGTAACTCTGTGAGATCAATTCAAACATCACACAGCAGTTTATCAGAAAGTTCCTTTATAGTTTTATCTGATGATATTTCCTTTTTCACCATGGGCCTCATTGCACTCCCGAATGTCCTTTTGGAGATTCCACAAAAACAGTTGTAGCAAACTGCTCCATGAAAAGAAAGGTACACACCTGTGAGATGAATTCACACATCACAAAGAACTTTCTCAGAAAGCTTCTTTCTATTTTTTTTCTAAGGATGTGTCTGTTGTCACCATTGGCTTCATGGCGGTCTAAAATATCCTTCCTCAAATTCCCCAAAAACAGTGCTAGCAAACTGATCCATGAATGGAATTGTGTAACCCTGTGACATGGATTTACAAATCACAAAGCAGTTTCTCAGAAAGATTCTTTTTAGTTATTGTCTGTGGAAATTTCCTTTACCACCATAAGCTTCGAAGCACTCTGAAATATCCCTTTGCAGATTATATGAAAAGAGTGTGTTAACAACACTCCACAGAATTACACTTGTCTTTTCATTGATCGGTTTGCTAACACAGCTTTCAGAAAACTTCCTTGTGGTTTTCATCTGAGGGTATTTCCTTTGTCACCATAATCTTCAATGCACTCCCAAATATCCTATTGCAAATTCCAGAAAAATGTTTTATCAACCTGCTCATTGAAAAGAATGGTGTAAATCTGCAAGATGAATTCACATCACAAAGCAGTTGCTCAGAAAGCTTCTTCTCATTTTCATCTGAGGATAATTCATTTATCTGAGGATAATTCATTTTCACTATAGGCCTCAATGCATTTCAAATATCCTTCGTATTTGCAACAAAAACAGTGTTAGAAAACTGCTCCATGAAAAGAAAAGTGTAAATCTGCAAGAAAATTCAAACATCATAAAGAGCTTTCTCAGAAAGCTTCCTTCTAGTTTTTATCTGAGGATATTTGTCACCATAGGCATCAAAGGATCAAAAATATCCCTTTTCATATTCCCAAAACAGTACAAAAAACTTTTCCATGAAAATAATCTTGTAACTTTGTGAGATGAATTAACACATCACTTTTCTCAGAAAGTATTTTCTAGTTTTTAACTGAGGATATTTCCTTTTCCACCATAGGCCTCAATGCGCTCACAAACATACCTTTGCAGATTCTGCAAAAAGAGTGTGAGCGAACTGCTCCATTAACAGAAAAGTGTTACTCTGTTATATGAATACACAAATCACAAAGAAATTTCTCAGAAAGTTTCTTTCTAGTTTTTATCTGTGGTTATTTCCTTTGTCAACATAGGCTTCAATGTGATCCAAAATATCCCTTCGTAGATCCCCAAAAACAGTGCTACCAACCTGCCTCATGAAAGGAATGGTGTAGCACTGTGAGATGAATTCACACATCACAAAGCAGTTTCTCAGCAAGGTTCTTTCTAGTTTTTGTCTGAGTATATTTCCTTTTGGAAAATATTCCTCAATGAACTCTTGAATGTCCCATTGCAGATTCCATGAAAAAAGTGTTAGCAAACTTACCAATGAAAAGAATGGTGTAACTCTGAGAGAGGAATTCACACATAACAAAGAGATTTCTCAGAAGGATTCTTTCTAGTTTGGATCTGAGGATATTTGTTCTGTCACCATAGAATTCAGTGCAATTCAAGTGATCCCTTCTCATTCCCCAAAAACAGTGTTACCAAATTGATCCATGAAAAGAATCCTGTATCTCTGTGAGATGAATTCACAAATTGCAAAGTAGTGTCTCAGAAAGCTTTTTTCTAGTTATCCCTGAGGATATTTCCTTAGTCACCATTGGCTTCCATGTACTCCAAAATATCCTACTGCAGATTCCCCAAAAACAGTGCTACCATGCTGATCCATGAAAAGTATGGTGTAACTCTGTGAAATGATTTCAAACATCACATTGCTGTTTCTCAGAAATCTTACTTGGTTTTATCTGAGGATATGTCATTTTCAACATATTCCTCTATGTACTCCCAAATATCACATGGTAGATTCCACGAAAAAGGAAAAAGTCTTTTCAAACTTCCCAGTGAAAAGAATGGTGTAACATTGTGAGATGAATTCACACATCACAAAGCAGTTTCACAGAATGATTCATTTTGGTCTGTATCTGAGGATATTTCCTTTGTCTCCAGAGGCTTCAATGTACTCCTAAATATCCTATTGCAGATTACACAAAAAAAAAGTGTTATCAAACTGCTCAAAGAAAACTGCAGTGAAACTCTGTAAGATGAATTCCCACATCACAAAGCAGTTTCTCAGAAAACTTCTTTCTAGTTTTTATCTGAGTATATTTCCTTTTATACCATAGGTCTCAATGTGCTCCCAAATATCCTTTTGCAGCTTCCACGAAAACAGTGTTAGTAAACTGCTCCATGAAAAGAAAGGTTTATTTCCCTGAGATGAATTCACTCATCACAAAGAACTTTCTCAGAAAGCTTCTTTCTAGTTTTTATCTCCGTTGTCACCTCAGACTTCAATGCGATACAAAATATCCCTTCTCAGTTTCCCCAGAAACAGTGCTATACTGCTCCATGAAAAGAGTCAGGTAACTCTGTGAGATGAATTCACAAATCACAAAGCAGTTTCTCAGAAAGCTTCTTTCTGGTTTCTGTATGATTATATTTCCTTTTTAACTATAGGCCTCAATGCACTCCCAAATATCCCTTTGCAGATTCAAAGAAAACAGTGTTAGCAAACGGCTCCCTGAATAGAAAGGTATAAATCTGTAACATGCACACAAACATCACAAATAACTTTCTCAGAAAACTTCTTTCTAGTTTTTATCTGAGGACATCTCCTTTGTCATCATAGACTTCAATGAGGTCCAAAATATCCCTTCTCAGATTCCCCAAAAACAGTGCTATCAAACTGATCCATGAAAACAATTGTGTAATTCTGTGAGATGAATTGACACATCACAAAGCAGTTTCTCAGAACATTTCTTTCTAGTTTTTATATTAGGTTATTATCTTTGTAACCATAAGCTTCAAAGAGCTCCAAAATATCCCATTGAAGACTCGAGGAAAACAGTGTTAGCAAACTGCTCAATGAGAAGAACAGGGTATAACTGTAAGATGAATTCACACATCAAAAAGGAGTTTCTCAGAATGCTTGTCCCTACTTTTTTTTTATTTAATTATTTTTATTTTTATTATACTTTAAGTTCCAGGGTACATGTGGATAACGTGCAGGTTTGTTACATATGTATACGTATGCCATGTTGGCGTCCTGCACCTTTCAACTCGTCAGCACCCATCAACTCGTCATTTACTATAACTCCCCTGCAATCCTCCCCCTCCCCTCTCCATGATAGACCCCGGTGTATGATGTTCCCCTTCCTGAGTCCAAGTGATCTCATTATTCAGTTCCCACCTATAAGTGAGAACATGCAGTGTTTGATTTTCTGTTCTTGTGATAGTTTGCTGAGAATGATGGTTTCCAGATGCATCCATGTCCCTACAAAGGACACAAACTCATCCTTTTTATGGCTGCATAGTATTCCATGGTGTATATGTGCCACATTTTCTTAATCCAGTCTGTCACTGATGGACATTTGGGTTGATTCAAGTCTTTGCTATTGTGAATAGTGCTGCAATAAACATACATGTGCATGTGTCTTTATAGCAGCATGATTTATAATCCTTTGGGTATATACCCAGTAATGGGATGGCTGGGTCATATGGTACATCTAGTTCTAGATCCTTGAGGAATCGCCATACTGTTTTCCATAATGGTTGAACTAGTTTACAATCCACCAACAGTGTAAAATGTTCCTATTTCTCCACATCCTCTCCAGCACCTGTTGTTTCCTGACTTTTAATGATCGCCATTCTAACTGGTGTGAGATGGTATCTCATTGTGGTTTTGATTTGCATTTCTCTGATGGCCAGTGATGATGAGCATTTTTCATGTGTCTGTTGGCTGTATGAATGTCTTCTTTTGAGAAATGTCTGTTCATATCCTTTGCCCACTTTTTGATGAGGTTGTTTGTTTTTCTTGTAAATTTGTTTGAGTTCTTTGTAGGTTCTGGATATTAGCCCTTTGTCAGATGAGTAGATTGCAAAATTTTCTCCCATTCTGTAGGTTGCCTGTTCACTCTGATGGTAGTTTCTTTTGCTGTGCAGAAGCTCTTTAGTTTAATGAGATCCCATTTGTCAATTTTGGCTTTTGCTGCCGTTGCTTTTGGTGTTTTAGACATGAAGTTCTTGCCCATGCCTATGTCCTGAATGTATTACCTAGGTTTTCCTCTAGGGTTTTTATGGTATTAGGTCTAACATTTAAGTCTCTAATCCATCTTGAATTAATTTTCGTATAAGGAGTAAGGAAAGGATCCAGTTTCAGCTTTCTACTTATGGCTAGCCAATTTTCCCAGCACCATTTATTAAATAGGAATCCTTTCCCCATTTCTTGTTTTTCTCAGGTTTGTCAAAGATCAGATGGCTGTAGATGTGTGGTATTATTTCTGAGGACTCTGTTCTGTTCCATTGGTCTATATCTCTGTTTTGGTACCAGTACCATGCTGTTTTGGTTACTGTAGCCTTGTAGTATAGTTTGAAGTCAGGTAGCGTGATGCCTCCAGCTTTGTTCTTTTGACTTAGGATTGTCTTGGAGATGCGGGCTCTTTTTGGTTCCATATGAACTTTAAAGCAGTTTTTCCAATTCTGTGAAGAAACTCATTGGTAGCTTGATGGGGATGGCATTGAATCTATAAATTACCTTGGGCAGTATGGCCATTTTCACGATATTGATTCTTCCTATCCATGAGCATGGTATGTTCTTCCATTATTTGTGTCCTCTTTTATTTCACTGAGCAGTGGTTTGTAGTTCTCCTTGAGGTCCTTTACATCCCTTGTAAGTTGGATTCCTAGGTATTTTATTCTCTTGAAGCAATTGTGAATGGAAGTTCATTCCTGATTTGGCTCTCTGTTTGTCTGTTACTGGTGTATAAGAATGCTTGTGATTTTTGCACATTAATTTTGTATCCTGAGACTTTGCTGAAGTTGCTTATCAGCTTAAGGAGATTTTGGGCTGAGACAATGGGGTTTCTAAATATACAATCATGTCATCTGCAAGCAGGGACAATTTGACTTCTTCTTTTCCTAACTGAATCCCTTGATTTCTTTCTCTTGCCTGATTGCCTAGCCAGAACTTCCAACACTATGTTGAATAGGAGTGGTGAGAGAGGGCATCCCTGTCTTGTGCCAGTTTTCAAAGGAATCAGTTTTGCCCATTCAGTATGATATTGGCTGTGGGTTTGTCATAAATAGCTCTTATTATTTTGAGATATGTTCCATCAATACCGAATTTATTGAGAGTTTTTAGCATGAAGGCTGTTGAATTTTGTCAAAAGCCTTTTCTGCATCTATTGAGATAATCATGTGGTTCTTGTCTTTGGTTCTGTTTATATGCTGGATTATGTTTATTGATTTGCGAATGTTGAACCAGCCTTGCATCCCAGGGATGAAGCCCACTTGATCATGGTGGATAAGCTTTTGATGTGCTGCTGAATCCGGTTTGCCAGTATTTTATTGAGGATTTTTGCATCGATGTTCATCAGGGATATTGGTCTAAAATTCTCTTTTTGTTGTGTGTCTCTGCCAGGCTTTGGTATCAGGATGATGTTGGCCTCATAAAATGAGTTAGGAGGATTCCCTCTTTTTCTATTGATTGGAATAGTTTCAGAAGGAATGGTACCAGCTCCTCCTTGTACCTCTGGTAGAATTCAGCTGTGAATCCATCTGGTCCTGGACTTTTTGGTTGGTAGGCTATTAATTATTGCCTCAATTTCAGAGCCTGCTATTGGTCTATTCAAGAATTCAACTTCTTCCTGGTTTAGTCTTGGAAGAGTGTAAGTGTCCAGGAAATTATCCATTTCTTCTAGATTTTCAGTTTATTTGCATAGGTGTTTATAGTATTCTCTGATGGTAGTTTGTATTTCTGTGGGGTCGGTGGTGATATCCCTTTATCATTTTTATTGCATCTATTTGATTCTTCTCTCTTTTCTTCTTTATTAGTCTTGCTAGCGGTCTGTCAATTTTGTTGATCTTTTCAAAAAACCAACTCCTGGATTCATTGATTTTTTGGAGGGTTTTTGTGTCTCTATCTCCTTCAGTTCTGCTCTGATCTTAGTTATTTCTTGCCTTCTGCTAGCTTTTGAATGTGTTTGCTCTTGCTTCTCTAGTTCTTTTAATTGTGATGTTAGAGTGTCAATTTTAGATCTTTCCTGCTTTCTCTTGTGGGCATTTAGTGCTATAAATTTCCCTCTACACACTGCTTTAAATGTGTCCCAGAGATTCTGGTATGTTGTATCTTTGTTCTCATTGGTTTCAAAGAACATCTTTATTTCTGCCTTCATTTCATTATGTACCCAGTAGTCATTCAGGAGCAGGTTGTTCAGTTTCCATGTAGTTGAGCGGTTTTGATTGAGTTTCTTAGTCCTGAGTTCTAGTTTGATTGCACTGTGGTCTGAGAGACAGTTTGTTATAATTTCTGTTCTTGTACATTTGCTGAGGAGTGCTTTACTTCCAATTATGTGGTCAATTTTGGAGTAAGTGTGATGTGGTGCTGAGAAGAATGTATATTCTGTTGATTTGGGGTGGAGAGTTCTATAGATGTCTATTAGGTCTGCTTGCTGCAGAGATGAGTTCAATTCCTGGATATCCTTGTTAACTTTCTGTCTCGTTGATCTGTCTAATGTTGACAGTGGAGTGTTGAAGTCTCCCATTATTATTGTATGGGAGTCTAAGTCTCTTTTAAGTCTCTAAGGACTTGCTTTATGAATCTGGGTGCTCCTGTATTGGGTGCATATATATTTAGGATAGTTAGCTCTTCCTGTTGAATTGATCCCTTTACCATTATGTAATGGCCTTCTTTGTCTCTTTTGATCTTTGATGGTTTAAAGTCTGTTTTATCAGAGACTAGTATTGCAACCCTGCTTTTTTGTTCTCCATTTGCTTGGTAAATCTTCCTCCATCCCTTTATTTTGAGCCTATGTATGTCTCTGCATGTGAGATGGGTCTCCTGAATACAGCAGACTGATGGGTCTTGACTCTTTATCCAGTTTGCCAGTCTGTGTCTTTTAATTGGAGCATTTAGTCCATTTACATTTAAGGTTAATATTGTTATGTGTGAACTTGATCCTGCCATTATGATATTAACTGGTTATTTTGCTCGTTAGTTGATGCAGTTTCTTCCTAGCCTAAATGGTCTTTACATTTTGGCATGTTTTTGCAATGGCTGGTACCAGTTGTTCCTTTCCATGTTTAGTGCTTCCTTCAGGGTCTCTTGTAAGGCAGGCCTAGTGGTGACAAAATCTCTAAGCATTTGCTTATCTGTAAAGGATTTTATTTCTCCTTCACTTATGAAACTTAGTTTGGCTGGATATGAAATTCTGGGTTTAAATTCTTTTCTTTAAGAATGTTGAATATTGGCCCCACTCTCTTCTGGCTTGTAGAGTTTCTGCCAGAGATCTGCTGTTAGTCTGATGGGCTTCCCTTTGTGGGTAACCGACCTTTCTCTCTGGCTGCCCTTAAGATGTTTTCCTTCATTTCAACTTTGGTGAATCTGGCAATTATGTGTCTTGGAGTTGCTCTTCTCGAGGAGTATCTTTGTGGCATTCTCTGTATTTCCTGGATTTGAATGTTGGCCTGCCCTACTAGGTTGGGGAAGTTCTCCTGGATGATATCCTGAAGAGTGTTTTCCAACTTGGTTCCATTTTCCCCCTCACTTTCAGGCACCCCAATCAGACGTAGATTTGGTCTTTTACATAATCCCATACTTCTTGCAGGCTTTGTTCATTTCTTTTCTTCTTTTTCTTTTGGTTTCTCTTCTCACTTCATTTCATTCATTTGATCCTCAATTGCTGATACTCTTTCTTCCAGTTGATCGAGTCGGTTACTGAAGCTTGTGCATTTGTCACGTATTTCTCGTGTCATGGTTTTCATCTCTTTCATTTTGTTTATGACCTTCTCTGCATTAATTACTCTAGTTATCAATTCTTCCACTTTTTTTCAAGATTTTTAGTTTCTTTGCGCTGGGTACGTAATTCCTCCTTTAGCTCTGAGAAGTTTGATGGACTGAAGCCTTCTTCTCATCTCATCAAAGTCATTCTCCCAGCTTTGATCCGTTGCTGGCGATGAGCTGCATTCCTTTTGCGGGGAGATGCGCTCTTATTTTTGAATTTCAGCTTTTCTGCCCTGCTTTTTCCCCATCTTTGTGGTTTTATCTGCCTCTGGTCTTTGATGATGGTGACGTACTGATGGGGTTTTGGTGTAGGTGTCCTTCCTGTTTGTTAGTTTTCCTTCTAACAGTCAGGACCCTCAGCTGTAGGTCTGTTGGAGATTGCTTGAGGTCCACTCCAGACCCTGTTTGCCTGGGTATCAGCAGCAGAGGCTGCAGAAGATAGAATATTTCTGAACAGCGAGTGTACCTGTCTGATTCTTGCTTTGGAAGCTTCCTCTCAGGGGTGTACTCCACCCTGTGAGTGTGGGGTCGGTCTGCCCCTAGTGGGGATGTCTCCCAGTTAGGCTACTCAGGGTCAGGGACCCACTTGAGCAGGAGTCTGTCCTTCTCAGATCTCAACCTCCGTGTTGGGAGATCCACTGCTCTCTTCAAAGCTGTTAGACAGAGTCGTTTGCATCTGCAGAGGTTTCAGCTGCTTTTTGTTGTTTTGTTGTTGTTGTTGTTTATCTGTGCCCTGTCCCCAGAGGTGGAGTCTACAGAGACAGGCAGGAGTCCTTGAGCTGCTGTGAGCTCCACCCAGTTGGAGCTTCCCAGCAGCTTTGTTTATCTACTTAACCCTCAGCAATGGTGGGCGCCCCTCCCCCAGCCTCACTGCTGCCTTGCCGCGAGATCACAGACTGCTGTGCTAGCAATGAGGGAGGCTCCGTGGGCATGGGACCCTCCCAGCCAGGTGTGGGATATAGTCTCCTTGTGTGTCCGTCTGCTAAGATCCTTGGTAGAGTGCAGTATTGGGGTGGGAGTTACCTGATTTTCCAGGTGTTGTGTGTCTCAGTTCCCCTGGCTAGGAAAAGGGATTCCCTTCCCCCTTGCACTTCCCAGGTGAGGCGATGCCTCACCCTGCTTCAGCTCTCACTGGTCGGGCTGCAGCAGCTGACCAGCACTGATTGTCAGGCACTCCCTAGTGAGATAAACCCAGGACCTCAGTTGAAAATGCAGAAATCACCTGTCTTCTGTGTCGCTCACACTGGGAGTTGGAGACTGGAGCTGTTCCTATTCGGCCATCTTCACTTATTCCTAGTTTTTAACTGAAGATATTTCTTTTTTCACTATACACCTCAATGTGCTCACAAATATCCTATTGCATATTAAGCGAAGAGTGTTATCAAACTGCTCAAAGAAAAGTACCATGTAACTCCATGACATAAATTTATACATCACAAAGCAGTTTCTCAGAAAGTTTCTTTTCGGTTTTACTTTGAGGATATTTGCTTTGTCACCATAGGCCTCAATATGCTCTCAAATATCTTATTGCAGACTTCATGGAAATAGTTATCAAACTGCTCAATGAAAAGAATGGTGGAACCCTGTGAGATGAATTCACACGTCACAAAAAACTTTCTCAGAAAGTTTCTTTCTAGTTTTTTTCTGAGGATATTTCCTTAGTCACCCTATGCTTCAATGAGATTCATAGTATCCCCTCTCAGACTCCCCCAAAACAGTGCCACCAAACTGATCTATGAGAAGAATCGTGTAACTCTGTGAGATGAATTCATACATCACAAAGCAGTTTCTCAGAAAGCTTCCTTCTCGTTTTTATCTGAGGATACTTGATTTTTCACCATAGACCTCAATGCACTCCCAAACATACCTTTGCAGATTCCACGAAAACAGTGTTAGGAAACTGCTCCATGAAAACAAAGATGTAACACTGTGAGGTGAATTCACACATCTCAAAGAACATTCTCAAAAAGCGACTTTCTAGATTTTATCTGAGGATATTTCCTTTGTCACCATAGACTTCAAAGCGATCAAAAATATCCCTTCTCAGATTCCCCAAAACGAGCTACGAAACTCATCCATGAAAATAATCATTTAACTATCTGAGATGAATTAGTACATCATAAAGCAGTTTCTCGGAAAGCTTCTTTCTAGTTTTTATATGAGGGTATTTCCTTTGTCACCTCAAGCTTCAATGCCCTCGGAAGAATCCCTTTGCAGATTCCATGAATACATTGTTACCAAACTGCTCAATGAATAGAACAGTGAAACTCTGTGAGATGAACTCACACGTCATAAAGCAGTTTCTTAGAAAGCTTCTTTCTAATTTCTATCTGAGAATGTTCCCTTTTTCACTGTAGGCCTCAAAGCACTACCATATATCTATTTGCATATTGGACGAAAACATTGTTTGCAAACTGCTCCATGAGAAGAACGGTATACTCTGTGAGATTAATTCACACATCAGGAAGTAGTTTCTCATAAAGCTTCTTTCTAGTTTTTATCTGAGGTTATTTCCTTTTTCACGATAGGCTTCAATGCAAACCAAAATATACCATCTCAGAATCCCCCAAAACTGCTACCAAACTGGTCCATACAAAGAATCCTGTAACTCTGTGAGATGAATTCATACATCACAAAGAGGGTTCTCAGAAAGCTTCTTTTCAGTTTTTAATCTGAGGATATTTCCTATTTCACCATAGGACTCAAGGTGCTCCCAAATATCCCTTTACAGATTCCACAAAATCAGTGTTAGTAAAGTGTTCCAAGAAAATAAAGGTGTAACTCTGTGAGATGAATTCACAAATCACAGAGCAGTTTCTCAGAAAGCTTCTTTCTAGTTTTTGTCTGAGGATATTTCCTATGTCACCATAAGCTTCAATGCACTCTGAAATATCCCATTGCAGATTCCACAAAAACAGTGTTAGCAAACAGCTCAATGCAAAGAACAGTGTTGCTCTGTGAGATGAATTCACACCCCACAAAGCAGTTTCTCAGAAAGCTTCTTTCTAGTTTTTATATGAGGGTATTTCCTTTGTCCCCATAAGCTTCCATGCGCTCCCATATATGACTTTGCAGATTCCTGGAAAACAGTGTTAGCAAACTACTCCATGAAAGGAAAAGTGTAACTCTGGTAGATGAATTCATACATCACAAGAAACTTTCTCAGAAAGTTTCTTTCTTGTTTTTATCAGAGAGTATTACCTTTGTCACCATAGGCTTCAATTCAATCCAAAATATCCTTTCTCAGATTCCCCAAAAACAGTGCTACCAAACTGATACAGGAAAGAATCAGGTAACACTGTGAGATGAATTATCACATCACAAAACAGTCTCTCAGAAAGCTTCTTTCTCGTTTTTCTCAGAATATATTTAATTTTTCACTATAGGCCTCCATGCGCTCCCAAATATCCCTTTGTCAATTCCATGAAAACAGTGTTAGAAAACTGTTCCATGAAAAATAAGGTGTAACTCTGTGAGATGAATTCACATATCACAAAGAAGTTTCTCTGAAAGGTTCTTTCTAGTTTTTATCTGATGGTATTTCCTTCATGACCATAGGCTTCAAAGTGATCCAAAATATCCCTTCTCAGATTCCCCAAAACAGAGTTACCAAACTGATCCATTAAAATAATCATTTATCTCTGTGAGATGAATTACCATATCATAAAGCAGTTTCTCAGAAAGCTTCTTTTTAGTTTTCATATGAGTATATCTCCTTTGTCACCTTAAGCTTCAATGCCCTCCAAAGTACCCCTTTGCAGATTCCATGAAAACACTGTTAGCAAACTGCTCAATGAAAAGAATGGTGTAACACTGTGATATGAATTCACACATCACAAAGCAGTTTCTCACAATGATTCTTTCTAGTTTTTATTTGAGGATATTTCCATTTTCACCGTAGGCCTCTATGCGCTCCCAAATATCCCTTTGCAGTTTGCATGAAAACAGTGTTAGCAAACTGCTCAATGAAAAGAATGGTGTACTATGTGAGATTAATTCATGCACCACAAAGCAGTTTCTCATAAAGCTTCTTTCTAGTTTTTATCTGAGTATATTTCCTTTGTCACCACAGGCATCAATGCGATTCAAAATATCACTTCTCAGATTCCCCAAAAGCAGAACTACCAATCTGCTCCATGAAAAGAATCATGTAAGTCTGTGAGATGAATTCACAAATCACAATGCAGTTTCTCAGAAAGCTTCTTTCTAGTTTTTGTTGATATTTCTTTGTCACCATAACCTTCAATACACTCCGAAATATCCCATTGCAGATTCCAAGAATACAGTGTTAGCAAACTGCTCAATGTAAAGAATGGTGTAACTCTGTGTGATGAATTCACACATCACAAAGTGGTTTCTCAGAAAACTTCCTTATAGTTTTCATCTGAGGATATTTCCTTTGTCACCAAAGGTTTCAATGCAATCCAAATATCCTTTATCAGATCCCCCAAAATCAGTGATCTCAAACGGATCCAAGGAAAGAATCATGTAACACTGTGAGATGAGTTAACCTATTGGAAAGTGGTTTCTCAAAAACCTTCCTTCTACTTTCTCTGTGAAGATATTTCCTATGTCACCATAAGCTTCAATGCACTCTGAAATATTCCATTTAGGATTGCAAGAAAACAGGTTAGCAAGCTGCTCAGTGAAAAGAACAGTGTAACATGGTGAGATGAATTCACGATTCACAAAGCAGTTTCTCAGACAGTTTCTTTTTGGTTTATCTATGAGATTATTTCCTTTATCACCAGAGGCTTCAATGTGCTCTCAAATGTCCTATTGCAGATTGCACGAAAACAGTGTTATCAAACTACTCAATGAAAAGAATGGCGTAACTCTCTGAGGTGAGTTCACACATCACAAAACAGTTTCTCAGAAAGAACATTTTTGGTTTATCTATGAGGATATTTCCTTTGTCACCATAAGCTTCAATGTGATAAGATGTATCAGTGCACATTCTAAGAAAACAATGTAAGCAAACTGCTCAATACAAGGAACAGTGGACTTCTGTGAGGTGAATTCAGACATCACAAAGCAGTTTCTCATAAAAATTCCTTTTAGTTTTTATGTGAGGATAATTCTTTTCTCACCGTAGGCCTCAATGCACTCAAAAATATACCTTTGCAGACTGTATGAAAATAGTGTTAGCAATTTGCTCCATGAAAACAGAGGTGTAACTCTGTAAGATGAATTCACATATCACAAAGAACTTTCTCAGAATGCTTCTTTCTAGATTTTATCTGAGGATATTTCCTTTGTCACCATAGGTTTCAATGAGATCCAAAATATCCCTTCTCAGATTACCCAAAAACAGTGCTACCAAACTGATCCATGAAAAGAATCGTGTAACTCTGTGAGATGAATTCACACATCACAAAGCAGTTTCTCAGAAAGCTTCTTTCTAGTTTTTATCTGAGGATATTTCCTTTGTCACTATAGGCTTCAATGCTCCAAAATATCCTTCTGCAGATTCCAAAAATAGTGTTAGCAAACTGCTCCATGAAAAATAGTGTAACACTGTGAGATGAATTCACATCACAAAACAGTTTCTCAGAAAGCTTCTTTCTAGTTTTTATCTGAGGATATTTCCTTTGTCACCAAAGGCTTCAATGCAGATCAAAAATATCCCTTCTCAGATTCCAAAAACAGTACTACCAAATGCTCCATGAAAATAAGGTGTAATTCTGTGATGAATTCACAAATCACAAAACTGTTTCTCAGAAAGCTTCTTTCTTGTTTTTATCTGAGGATATTTCCTTTTCACCATAGGCTTCAATGATCTAAAATATCCTTCTGCAGATTCCAAAAATAGTGTTAGCAAACTGCTCCATGAAAAATAGTGTAACACTGTGAGATGAATTCACACATCCCAAAACAGTTTCTCAGAAAGCTTCTTTCTGATTTTTATCTGAGGATATTTCCTTTGTCACCAAAGACTTCAAAGCGATCAAAAATATACTTTCTCAGATTCCACAAAAACAGTACTAGCCAATGGCTCCATGAAATTGTGGTGTAATTCTGTGAGATGAATTCACAAATCACAAAACTGTTTCTCCAAAAGTTTCTTTCTTGTTTTTATCTGAGTTTATTTCCTTTTTCACCATAGGCTTCGAAGTGATCTAAAATATTCCTTCTCAGATTCCACAATAAGTGCTAACAAAGGGCTCCATGAAAGAGTTATGTAACACTGTGAGAAGAATTCACACATCACAGAGCAGTTTTTTAGAAAGATTCTTTCTGTATTTTATCTGAGGATATTTCCCTTGTCACCATAGGTTTCAAAGCAATCAAAAATATCCTTCTCAGATTCCACAAAAATATTGCTAGCAAACGGATCCATGAAAGAGTAGTGTAACTCTGTGAGACGAATTCACACATCACAAAGCAGTTTCTCAAAAAGCTTCTTTCTTGTTTTTCTAGGAGGATATTTCAGGCTTCCATGTGCTCCCGTGTATCTCATTGCCGATTCCGTGAAAATATTGTTAGGAAACTTCTCAATAAAAAGTGTGATGTAGCTCTGTGAGATGAATTCACAAATCACAAAGCAGTTTCTCAGAAGCTTCTCTCCAGTTTTTATCTAAGGATAATAATTTTTCACAGTAGGACTCAATGCCCTCGGAATATACAATGGCAAATTCCACGAAAACAGTGTTAGCAAACTGCTCAATGTAACGAAAAGTATATCTCTGTGAGATGAATATACTCATCACAAGGCAGTTTCTCATGAAGTTTTTTTTAGTTT
Organism: Erythrocebus patas; assembly: GCA_023783455.1. NCBI lineage: Eukaryota > Metazoa > Chordata > Mammalia > Primates > Cercopithecidae > Erythrocebus > Erythrocebus patas. The sequence goes on from JAKFHT010000330.1 coordinate 24,523, forward strand.
TTACTGATTATATTTCCTTTGTTACCATAGGCTTCAAAGCGATCTGAACTATCCCTTCTCAGATTGGACAGATACAGTTCTAGCAAACTGCTCCTTGAAACAATAGTGCAACTCTGTGTAATGAATTCACAGATCACAAAGCCATTTCTCAGAAAGCTTCTTTCTTCTTTTTATCCGAGGATATTTTCTTTTTAAACAGGAGCCTCAATGCACTCCCGTATATCCCATTGCAGATCCTGCGAAAACAGTGATAGCAAACTTCTCTATGAAAGCAATGGTGTAACTCTCTGAGACGAATTCACACACTGCAAAACAGTTTCTGAGAAGGCTTCTCTCCAGTTTTAATCTGAGGGTATTTCATTTCTCACCATAGAATTCTATGCTATCCAAGATATTACTCCTGAGATACCAAAAAAAGTGTGTAACCAAACTCCTCCATGAAAGAGTGGTGTAACTCTGTGTGATGAACTCACACATCAGAAAGCATATTCTCAGAAGCCTTTCTAGGTTTTCTCTGAGAATATTTCCCTTTGTCACCATAAGCTTCAATGCATTGTGGAATACCCCTTTTTGGATTCCAAGAAAGCAGTATTAGCAGACTGCTCAATGAAAAGAACACTATAACACTGTGAGATATTTTCAAACATTGCAAAGCAGTTTCTCAGAAGGCTTCTTTTTGGTTTTTATCTGAGGATATTTCCTTTGTCACCATAGCGTTCAATGCACTCCCAAACATCCTATTGCATTTTCCACGAAAACAGTGTTAGCAAACTGCTGTATGAAAACAATGGTGTAACTCTGGGAGATGAACTGACACAAGACAAAGAAGTTTCTCAGAAAGCATCTTTCTAGTTTTTATCTGAGGATATTTCCTTTTTCACTATAAGCCTCAAAGTGCTAGCAAATATACCTTTGCAGATTGTACAAAAACAGTGTTAGCAAACTGCTCCATGAAAAGAAAGATATAACTCTGTGAGATGAATTCAGACATCAAAAAGAACTTTCTCAGAAAGCTTCTTTCCAGTTTTTACCTGAGGATATTTCCTTTTCACCATAGACTTCAATGCGATCCAAAATATCCCTTCTCAGATTCCTCAAAAACAGTGCTACCAAATTGATCCATAAAAAGAATCATGTTATTCCATGATATGAATTCACACGTCCAAAGAAGTTTCTCAGAAAGCTTCTTGTTGGTTTTTATCTGAGCATATTTCCTTTGTCCCCATAGGCTTCAACGTCCCAAATATCCTAACACAGATTTCACAAAAACACGGTTACCAGACTGCTCAGTAAAAAAGACAGTATAACTCTGTGAGATGAATTAACCCATCACAAAGCAATATCTCAGAAAGTTACTTCATATTTATTATCTGAGAATATTTCTTTTGTCACCATAAGCTTCATTGCGTTAAGAAATATTGCATTGCAGTTTCCAAGAAAACAGTTTTAGCAAACTGATCCATGAACAGAACACTCTAACTCTGTGAGATGAATTCTTCACATCACAAAGCAGTTTCTCAGAAAGCTTCTTTCTAGTTTTATCTGAGGATATTTCCTTTGTCACCATAGGCTTCAATGCTATAAAATATCCTTTGCAGATTCAGAAAACAGTGTTAGCAAACTGATCAATGAAAAGAATAGTGTAACTCTGTGAGATGAATTCACACATCAAAGCAGTTTCTCAGAAAGCTTCTTTCTAGTTTTATCTGAGGATATTTCCTTTTCACCATAGGCCTCAATGCACTCCAAAATATCCTTGCAGATTCCAAGAAAACAGTGTTATCAAACTGCTTCATGAAAGAACAGTAACTGTGAGATGAATTAATTCACATCAAAGCAGTTTCTCAGAAAGCTTCTTTCTAGTTTTTATCTGAGGATATTTCCTTGTCACCATAGGCTTCAATGCATCCAAATATCCTTCTCAGATTCCCAAAAACAGTGCTACAAACTGCTCCATGAAAAGAAAGTGTAACTCGTGAGATGAATTCACACATCAAAAACAGTTTCTCAGAAAACTTCTTTCTAGTTTTATCTGAGGATATTTCCTTTGTCACCATAGACTTCAATGCACAAATATCCCTTCTCAGATTCAAAAAACAGTGTTAGCAAACTGCTAAATGAAAAAGTAACTCTGTGAGATGAATTCACATCACAAAAAGTTTCTCAGAAAGCTTCTTTCTAGTTTTTATCTGAGGATATTTCCTTTGTCATAATAAGCTTCAATGCACTGAAATATCCCTTTGGATTCCAAGAAAACAGTGTTAACAAACTGCTGAATGAAAGAACACTGTAACTCTGTGAGATGAATTCACACATCACAAAGTTTCTCAGAAAGTTTCTTTGGTTTTTATGAGGATATTTCCTTTGTCACCATAGCTTCAATGATCCAAAATATCCCTTCTCAGATTTCCCAAAAACAGTGTTAGCAAAGACTGATGAAAAGAAAGTGTAACTGTGAGATGAATTCACATCACAAGCAGTTTCTCAGAAAGCTTCTTTCTAGTTTTTCTGAGGATATTTCCTTTGTCACCATGCTTCAATGTGCCTCAAAATATCCTTTGCAGATTCCAAGAAAACAGTGTTACAGACTGCTCAATGAAAAGAACACTGTAACTCTGTGAGATGAATTCACACATCACAAAGCAGTTTCTCAGAAAGCTTTTCTAGTTTTTATCTCAGGATATTTCTGCTTTCACTATAGACCAATGTGCTGCCAAATATCCTCTTGCAGATTCCAAGAAAACAGTGTTATCAAACTGCTTCATGAAAGAACAGTAACTGTGAGATGAATTAATTCACATCAAAGCAGTTTCTCAGAAAGCTTCTTTCTAGTTTTTATCTGAGGATATTTCCTTGTCACCATAGGCTTCAATGCATCCAAATATCCTTCTCAGATTCCCAAAAACAGTGCTACAAACTGCTCCATGAAAAGAAAGTGTAACTCGTGAGATGAATTCACACATCAAAAACAGTTTCTCAGAAAACTTCTTTCTAGTTTTATCTGAGGATATTTCCTTTGTCACCATAGACTTCAATGCACAAATATCCTTCTCAGATTCAAAAAACAGTGTTAGCAAACTGCTAAATGAAAAAGTAACTCTGTGAGATGAATTCACATCACAAAAAGTTTCTCAGAAAGCTTCTTTCTAGTTTTTATCTGAGGATATTTCCTTTGTCATAATAAGCTTCAATGCACTGAAATATCCCTTTGGATTCCAAGAAAACAGTGTTAACAAACTGCTGAATGAAAGAACACTGTAACTCTGTGAGATGAATTCACACATCACAAAGTTTCTCAGAAAGTTTCTTTGGTTTTTATGAGGATATTTCCTTTGTCACCATAGCTTCAATGATCCAAAATATCCTTCTCAGATTCCCAAAAACAGTGTTAGCAAAGACTGATGAAAAGAAAGTGTAACTGTGAGATGAATTCAGACATCCAATGCAGTTTCTCAGAAAGCTTCATTTCACTATTTATCTGAGTTTATTTCCTTTGTCACCATTTGCTTCAATGTGCTCGGAAATATCCCCTTGCAGATTCCAAGAAAACAGTGTTAACAGACTGCTCAATGAAAAGAACACTGTAACTCTGTGAGATGTATTCACACATCACAAAGCAGTTTCTCAGAAAGCTCCTCTCTAGTTTTTATCTCAGGATATTTCTGCTTTCACTATAGACCTCAAAGTGCTGCCAAATATCTCTTGGCTGATTCCATGAAAACAGTGTTAGCAAACTGCTGCGTGAAAAGAAAGGGGGTAACTCTGTGAGATGAATTCACACATCACAAAGACCTTTCTCAGAAAGCTTCTTTCCAGTTTTTATCTAAGGATATTTCCTATGTCAGTGTAGGATACCATGTGATCCAAAATATCCCTTCTCAGTTTCCACGAAAACAGTGTTAACAAACTACTCCATGAAAGGACAGTGTAACTCTGGGAGACGAATTCACACATCAGAAAGCAGTTTCTCAGAAACCTTTTTTCTAGTTATTATCTGAGGATATTTCCTTTGTCACCATAAGCATCATTACACTAAGAAATATCCCATTGCAGATTCCAAGAAAACAATGTTAGCAACCTGATTGATGAAAAGAACAGTGTAACTCTGTGAGATGAATTCACACATCACAATGCAGTTTCTCAGAAACCTTCTTTCTAGTTTTTATCTTAGGATATTTCCTTTTTCACCATAGGCCTCAAATCGCTCCCAAATATCACTTTACAAATTCCACGAAAACAGTGTTAGTAAACTGCTTCATGAAGAGAAAGGTGAAACACTGTGAGATGAATTCACACATCACAAAGACGTTTCTTAGAAGCTTCTTTCCCTTTTTATCTGAGTATATTTCTTTGTCACATAGGCTGCAATGCAATCCAAAATATCTCTTCTCAGATTCCCCAAAAACAGTGCTAACAAAGTGATCAATGAAAAGAATCATGTAATTCTGTGAGATGAATTCACATATTCAAAGCCATTTCTCAGAAAGCTTCTTTTTGGTTTTTATCTGAGAATAATTCCTTTGTCCCCATAGGCTTCAATGCGCTCCCACATATTCTCATACAGATTCCAGGAAAACAGTGTTAGCAGACTGCTCAATGAAAAGAACGGTGTAACACTGTGAGATGAATTAACACATCACAAAGCAGTTTCTCAGAAAATTTCTTTCTAGTTTTTATATGAGGATATTTCCTTTGTCACCATAAGCTTCAACGAGCTCCAAAATATCCCATTGAAGACTCCAGGAAAAGTGCTAGCAAACTGCTTAATGAAAAGTACAGTGTAAAACTGTAAGATGAATTAACACATCAAAAAGAGATTCTCAGAATGCTTGTTCCTAGTTTTTAACTGAAGATATTTCCTTTTTCACCATAGGCCTCAATGTGCTCCCAAATATCCTATTGCATATTAAACGAAAACTGTGTTATCAAACTGCTCAATGAAAAGGACCATGTAACTCCATGACATGAATTCACACGTCACAAAGCAGTTTCTCAGAAAGTTTCTTTTTGGTTTTTTCTGAGGATATTTGGTTTGTCACCATAGGCCTCAATATGCTCTCAAATATCCTATTGCAGACTTCATGAAAGCAGTGTTATCAAACTGCTCAATGTAAAGAATGGTGGAACCCTGTGAGATGAATTCACATATCACAAAAAACTTTTTCAGAAAGTTTCTTTCTAGTTTTTATCTGAGGATATTTCCTTTGCCACCATATGCTTCAGTGAGATTCATAATCTCCCTTCTCAGTCTCCCCAAAAACAGTGACACCTAACTCATCTACAAAAAGAATATTGTAACTCTGTGAGATGAATTCACACATCATAAAGCAGTTTCTCAGAAAGTTTCCTTCTCGTTTTTATCTGAGGATACTTAATTTTTCACCATGGGCCTCAATGCACTCCCAAATATACCTTTGCAGATTCCACGAAAATGGTGTTAAGCAACTGCTCCATGAAAAGAAAGGAGTAACTCTGTAAGATGAATTCAGACATCACCAAAGCCTTTCTCAATGTGCTCTCAAATATCCTTTTGCAGACTTTATGAAAACAATGTTATCAAACTGCTCAATGAAAAGAATGGTGGAACCTTGTGAGATGAATTCACACATCACAAAGAACATTCTCAGAAAGCTTCTTTCTAGATTTTATCTGAGTATATTTCCTTTGTCACCATAGGCTTCAAAGTGATGCAAAAAATATCCCTTCTCAGATTCTCCAAAATGAGCTACCAAACTGATCCATGAAAACAATAATTTAACTCTTAGATGAATTAACACATCATAAAGCAGTTTCTCAGAAAGCTGCCTTCTAGTTTTTATATGAGGGTATTTCCTTTGTCACCTTAAGCTTCAATGCCCACCAAAGTATCCCTTTGCAGATTCCACGAATACATTGTTAGCAAACTGCTCAACAAATACAACAGTGAAATTCTGTGAGATGAATTCACACCTCACAAAGCAGTTTCTTAAAAAGCTTCTTTCTAATTTTTATCTGAGAATATTTCCTTTTTCACTGTAGGTCTCAATGCACTCCCATATATCCCTTTGCAAATTGGACAAAAACACTGTTTGCAAACTGCTCCATGAAAAGAATGGTGTACTCTGTGACATTAATTCACACATCACAAAGCAGTTTCTCTGAAAGCATCTTTTTGGTTTATGTATGAGGATATTTCCTTTGTCACCATAAGCTTCAATGTGATAAGACATATCAGAGTGCACATTCCAAAAAACAATGAAAGCATATTGCTCAATGCAAGGAACAGTGGAACTCTGTGAGGGGAATTCAGACATCACAAAGCAGTTTCTCAGAAAGATTCTTTCTAGTTTTTATCTGAGGATAATTCCTTTCTCACCATAGGCCTCAATGCACTCAAAAATATCCCTTTGCAGACTGTATGAAAATAGTGTTAGCAAGTTGTTCCATGAAAATAGAGGTGTAACTCTGTGAGATGAATTCACATATCTCAAAGAACTTTCTCAGAATGCTTCTTTCTAGTCATTATCTGAGGACATTTTCTTTGTCACCATAGGTTTCAATGAGATCCAAAATATCCCTTCTCAGATTACCTAAAAACAATGCTACCAAACTGATCCATGAAAAGAATCGTGTAACTCTGTGAGATGAATTATCACATCACAAAGTGGTTTCTCAGAGAGCTTCTTTCTAGTTTTTATATGAAGATATTTCGTTTGTCACCATAAGCTTCAATGCACTCCGAAATGTCAGGTTGCAGATTAGAAGAAAACAGTGTTAACAAATGGCTCAAAGAAAAAAACAGTGTAAATTTTTGAGATGAATTCATGCATCAAAAAGGAGTTTCTCAGAAAGCTTGTTTTTAGTTTTTAGCCCAGGATATTTCTTCTTCACCATAGATCTCAATGCGCTCCCAAATATACCTTTGCAGATTTCACAAAAACAGTGTTAGAAAACTGCTTCATGAATGGAAATGTCTAACTCTGTGAGATGAATTCACACATCACAAAGAGGTTTCCTGTAATTTCTTTCTAGTTTTTATCTGAGGATATTTCCTTTGTCACCATAGGCTTCATTGCACTCCCAAATATCCTATTGCAGATTAAAGGAAAACAGTGGTATCTAACTGCTCAATGAAAAAAACTGTGTAATTTTCTGTGATGAATTCACACATCACAAAGCAGTTTCTCAGAAAGCTTCTTTCTACTTATTATCTGAGGATATATCCTTTTTCACTAAAGACCTCAATGCGCTCCCAAATATCCCATTGTAGATTCCAAGAAAACAGATTTCACAAAGTGCTCCATGAAGTGAAAGGTGTAACGCTGTGAGATGAATTCACACATCACAAAGTCCTTTCTCAGAAACCTACTCTCTAGTTTTTATCTGATATATTACCTTTTTCACTATAGGCTTCAATGTGATCCAAAACATCTCCTCTCAGATTTCTCAAAAAAAGTACTACCAAACTCCTCCATGAAAATGATCGTGTAACTCTGTGAGATAAATTCACAAATCAAAAAGCAGTTTCTCAGAAAGCTTCTTTCTATTTTTCATCTGAGAATATTTCATTTGTCAACATAGGCTTCAATGCGCCAGAAATATCCCATTACAGATTCCAAGAAAACTGTGTTAGCAAACTGCTCCATGAAAAGAACAGTGTAACTATGTGAGATGAAGTCACACATCACAAAACAGTTTCTCAGAATGCTTCTTTCTAGTATTTGTCTGAGTATATTTCCTTTCTCACCGTAGTCCTCAATGCATGCCCAAATATCCCTTTGCAGATTCCACTAAAACAGTGTTAGCAAACTGCTCCATGAAAATTGAGCTGTAACTCTGTGAGATGAATTCACACAAAACAAAGTTCATTCTCAGAATCCTTCTTTCTACCTGTTTTTCTGAGGATATTTTCTTTGTCACCATAGGCTTCAATGTGATCCAAAATACCCCTTCTCAGATTCCCAAAAATGGTGCTTCCAAGCACTCCATGAAAACAATCAAACAACTCTGTGAGATGAATTATCACATCACAAAGCAGTTTCTCAGACAAATTCCTTCTAGTTTTTATCTGAGGATATTTCATTTTTCAACATAGGCCTCAATGCACTCCCATCAATCCCTTTGCCGATACCTCAAAAACAGTGTTAGCAAACTGCCCAATGAAAAGTACAGGGTAACTCCGTGAGTTGAATTCACACGTCACAAAGCAGTTTCTCATAAGCTCTTTCTAGTTTTTACCTTAGGATATTTTCTATTTCACCATAGGCCTCAAGGTGCTCCCACCTATCCCTATGCAGATTCCACGAAATTGGTGGTAGTTAAGTGCTCCAAGAAAAGAAAGGTATAACTCCATGATATGAATTCACAAATCAAAAAGCAATTTCTTAGAAAGCTTTTTTCTAGTTTTTGTCTGAGAATATTTCCTTTCTTACCAAAAGCTTCAATGCACTCTGAAATATCCCATTGCAGATTTCATGAAAACAGTGTTAGCAAACAGCTCAATGAACAGCACAGTGCAACTCTGTGAGATATATTCACATATCACAAAGTAGTTTCTCAGAAAGCTTCTTTTTGTTTTTATCTGAGGATATTTCCTTTTTCAGTAGAGGCTGCAATGCACTCCAAAATATCTTATTGCAGATTCCACAAAAACAGTGTTATCAAACTGCTCCATGAAAAGAAAGATGTAATTCTGTGAGATGAATTCACACATCACAAGGAACTTTCTCAGAAAGCTTCTTTCTAGTTTTTATCTGAGGATATTTCCTTTGTCAATATAGGCTTCAATGCAATCCAAAATATCCCTTCTCAGATTCCCCAAAAACAGTGCTAACAAACTGCTCTGTGAAATGAACCAGTGTTACTCTGTGAGATGAACTCACAAATCACAAAGTAGTTTCTCAAAAAATTTCTTTTTAGTTTTTGTATGAGGATAATTCCTTTTTCACTATAGGCCTCAATACACTCGCGAATATCTCTTTGCAGTTTCACAAAAATAATGTTAGCAAACTGCTCCATGAAAAGAAACGTATAAATCCATGAAACGAATTCACACATCCCCAAGCAGTTTCCCATAAAGCTTCTTTCTAGGTTTTATCTGAGGATATTTCCTTTTGTCCCAATAGGCTTCAATGAGATCCAAAATATCCCTTCTCAGATTCTCCAAAAACAGTACTACCAAACTTCTCCATGAAAAGAATTGTGTAACTTTGTGAGATGAATTCTCAAATCACAAAGCAATTTCTCAGAAAGATTCTTACTAGTTTTTTCTGTGGGTATTTCCTTTGTCACCATAGGTTTTGATGTGTCCCAAATATCCTATTGTGGATTCCAGGAAAACAGTGTTATCAAACTGCTCAACGAAAATAGCAATGTAACACTGTGAGATGAATTGGCCTCAAAGCGCTACCAAATATCACTTTGCAGATTCCACGAAAACAGTGTTAGCAAACTGCTCAATGCAAACAAAGGGGTAACTCTTTGAGATGAATTCACACATCACCAAAGCCTTTCTGATAAAGTTTCTTTCTAGTTTTTCTGAGGAAAACTTCTTGTCACCCTAGGCTTCAATGCTATTCATAATATCCCTACTCAGTTTCCCCAAAAACAGTGAGAAAAAATTGATCCATATTGTGTAACTCTGGGAGATGAATTAACACATCACAAAGCAGTAAACTAGAAAGCTTCTTTCTAGTTTATATGTGAATGTATTTCCTTTGTAACTATAAGCCTCAATGCACTCTAAAATATGAAATTACAGATTCCTAGAAAACAGTGTTAGCAAACTACTCAATGAAAACAACAGTGTAACTCTGTGAGATGAATAAACACATCACAAAGAAGTTTCTCAGAAAGTTTCTTTCTAGTTTCAATCTGAGGATATTTCCTTTTTCACCATAGGCCTTGGTACGCTCCAAAATATCCCTTGTCAGATTCCCCAAAAACAGGGCTACCAAACTGTTCCATGAAAAGAAAGGTGTAACTCTGTGAGATGATTTCAGAAATCAGAAAGCAGTTCATCAGAAAGCTTTTTTCTAGTTTTTGTCTCAGGATATTTACTTTGTCACCATAAACTTCAATGCATTCTGAAATATCCTATTGCAGATTCCAAGAAAACAATGTTAGCAACCTGATCAATGAACAGAACAGTGTAACGCTGTGAGACGAATTCACACATCAAAAAGCAGTTTCTCAGAAAGCTTCTTTCTAATTTTTTTCTGCAGATATTTCCTTTGTCACCACAGGCTTCAATGCACTCAAAAATGTCCTATTGCAGACTCCACGAAGACAGTGTTATCAAATGGCTCAAAGAAAAGCACGATGTAGCTCTGTGAGATGAATTCACCCATTACAAAGCAGTTTCTCAGAAAGCTTCTTTTGACTTTTTATCTGAGGATAATTCCTGTTTCACAGTAGGCCTCAGTGCCCTCCAAAATATCCCTTTGCAGATTTTCCATGAAAACAGTGTTAGCAAACTACTCCATGAAAAGAAAGGTGTAACTCTGTGAAATGAATTCACACATCACAAAAAACTTTCTCAGAAAGCCTCTTTCTAGTTTTTATCTGATTATATTTCCTTAGTCACCACAGGTTTCAATGCGTTCCAAAATATCACTTCTCAGATTACCCAAAATCAGTGCAATCAAACAGATCCAAGAAAGAATCATGTAACTCTGTGAGATGAATTCACAAATCACAAAGCAGTTTCTCAGAAAGTATCTTTCTAGTTTTTGGTTGAGGATTCTTCCTTATTCACAGTAAGTTTCAATGCGCTCTGAAATATCTCATTGCAGATTCCAAGAAAAAGTGTTAACAACCTGCTCAGTGAAAAGAACAGTGTAACTCTGTGAAATGAATTCACACATCACAAAGCAGTTTCTCAGAAAGCTTCTTTTTGGTTTTTCTATGAGGATATATCCTTGTCAACAGAGGCTTCATTGACCTCCCATATATCCTATTGCAGATTCCAAGACAAAAGCATTAGCAAACTTCTCAATGAAAAGAATGGTGTAACTCTGTGAGATGAATTCACACATCAGAAAGCAGTTCCACTGAAAGCTTATTTTTGGTTTTAATCTGAGGATATTTCCTTTGTCAACATAGGCTTCAAGCACCCCCAAATATAATATTGTAGATTCCAGGAAAACAGTCTTATCAAACTGCTCAATGAAAAGAACAGTGTACCTCTGTAAGATGAACTCACACGTCACAAAGCAGTTTCTCAGAAAGCTTTTCTTTAGTTTTTATCTGAGGATATTTCCTTTGTCGCTACAGGACTCAATGTGGTCCTAAATATCTTACCTCAGAATCCTTGAAAACAGTGTTATGAAAATGCTCAATGAAAAGAATGGTGTAACACTGTAAGATGACTTCACACATTGCAAAGCAGTTTCTCAGAAAGCTTCTTTTAGTTTTCATCTGAGGATATTTCGTTTGTCACCATAGGTGTCAATTTGATACAAATTATCCCTTTTCAGATTCCCCCAAAACAGTGCTACCAAACTGATCCATAAAAAATAAGATGTATCTCTGTGAGATGTATTCACAAATCAGAAAGTGGTTTCTCAGAAGCCTTCTTTCTAGGTATTATCTAAGGATGTGCTCTGAAATGTCACATTGTGGATTCCAAGAAAACAGTGTTAGCAAACTACTGTATGAAGAGAACAGTGTAACTCTGTGAGATAAATTCACACATCACTAAGCAGTTTCTCAGAAAGCTTCTTTCTAGTTTTTATCTGAGGTTATTTCCTGTTAATCCGTAGGCCTCAATACGCTCGTGAATGTCCCTTTGCAGATTCCACGAAAACAGTGTTAGCAAACTGCTCCATGAAAAGAATGGTGTAAATATGTGAGATGAATTTACACATCACAAAGCAGTTTCTCAGAATGCTTCTTTTCAGTTTTTGTCTGAGGATATTTCCTCTATCACCATAGGCTTCAACACGATCCAAATATCCCTTCTCAGATTCCCCAAAAACAGTGCTACGAAACTGCTCCATGAAAAGAATGGTGCAACTCTCTGAGATGAATTCACACATCACACAGTAGTTTCTCAGAAAGCTTCTTTCTAGATTTTATCTGAGGATATTTCTTTTTTCACTGTAGTCCTCAATGCGTTCCTAAATATCCCATTGCAGATTCCACAAAGACAGTGTTAGCAAACTTCTCCAGGAAAATAAAGATGTAGTTCTGTGAGATGAATTCACACATCACAAAGAACTTTCTCAGAAAGCTTCTTTCTAGTTTTTATCAGGATATTTCCTTTTTCAACATAGGCTTCAGTGCAACCCAAAATATCCCTTCTCAGGTTCCCCAAAAACAGTGCTACCAATCTGCTTCATGAAAAAAATCATATTACTCAATTGGATAAATTCACAAATCAAAAAGCAGTTTCTCAGAAAGCTTCTTTCAAGTTTTTATCTGAGTATATATCCTTTTGCACCATTAGCTTCAATGCACCCCAAAATATCCCATTGCAGATTCCAAAAAAACAGTGTTAGCAAACTGCTCAATGAAAACAACAGTGTAACTCTGGGAGATGAAATTACACATCACAAAGTAGTTTCTCAGAAAGCTTCTTTCCAGTTTTTATCTGAGAATAATTAATTGTCTCCATAGGCTTCAAAGCGATACCAAATATCCTTTCTCAGATTATGCCAAAACAGGGCTACCAAACTGATCCATGAAAAGAATCATGTAACACTGTGAGACGAATTAACACATCGCAAAGCAGTTTCTCAGAAAACTTCATTCTAGTTTTTATATGAGGACATTTCCTTTGTCTCTATTGGCTTCAAAGCAATCCAAAGTATCCCTTCTCAGATTCCCCCAAAACAGTGCTACCATACTGCTCCATGTAAAGAATCATGTAATTGTGTGAGATGAATTCACGTATCACAAAGTAGTTTCAGAAAGCTTCTTTCTAGTTTGTATCTGAGGATATTTACTTTGTCACTGTAGGCTTCAGTATGATCCAAAATATCCCTTCTCAGATTCCCCAAAAAGAGTGCCACCAAACTGCTCCAAGAAAGGAATCATGTAACACTATGAGATGAATTAACACATCAGAAAGCTTTTATTCAGAAAGCTTCTTCTAGTTTTTATATGTGGATATTTCCTTTGTCACTAAAGTGTTCAATGCACTCCGAAATATCCCTTTGCAGATTCCATGAAAACTGTGTTCCCAAACTGCTCAAACAGAAGTACTGTGTAACTCATTGAAATGAATTAACACATCAGAAAACCATCACTCAGAAAGCTTCTTTGTAGTTTTTATCTGAGGATATTGCCTTTTTCACCGTAGGCCTCAATACACTCCCAACTATCCCTTTTAGGATTCCACGAAAACAGTGTAAGTAACTGCTCCAAAGCAAGAAAGGTGTAATTCCGTGAAATCAATTCACACATCACAAATAACTTTCCCAGAATATTTCTTTCTGGTTTTTATCTGAGGATATTTCCTTTGTCTCCTTAGGCTTCAATGCAATTCAAAATATCCCTTCTCAGATTCCCCGGAGAAGAAAGGCTCTGGGAAGGGGCGGAGCAAGATGGCCGAATAGGAACAGCTCCAGTCTCCAACTCCCAGCGCGAGTGACACAGAAGACCGATGATTTCTGTATTTTCAACTGAGGTACTGGGTTAATCTCACTAGGGAGTGCCGGACAATCGGTGCTGGTCAGCTGCTGCAGCCCGACCAGCTAGAGCTGAAGCAGGGCGAGGCATCGCCTCACCTGGGAAGCACAAGGGGAAAGGGAATCCCTTTTCCTAGCCAGGGGAACTGAGACACACAACACCTGGAAAATCGGGTAACTCCCACTCCAATACTGCACTTTAAGCAAACAGGCACACCAGGAGATTATATCCCACACCTGGCCGGGAGGGTCCCATGCTCACGGAGCCTCCCTTATTGCTAGCACAGCAGTTTGCAATCTCGCGGCAAGGCAGCAGCGAGGCTCAGGGAGGGACGCCCGCCATTGCTGAGGCTTAAGTAGATAAACAAAGCCGCTGGGAAGCTCTAACTGGGTGGAGCTCACAGCAGCTCAAGGTGTCCTGCCTGTCTCTGTAGACTCCACCTCTGGGGACAGGGCACAGTAAACAAAAGCAGCAGAAACCTCCGCAGACGCAAACGACTCTGTCTGACAGCTTTGAAGAGAGCAGTGGCTCTCCCAACACGAAGGGTTGAGATCTGAGAAGGGACAGACTGCCTGCTCAAGTGGGTCCCTGACCCCTGAGTAGCCTAACTGGGAGACATCCCCCATTAGGGGCAGTCTCACACCCGACACCTCACAGGGTGGAGTACACCCCTGAGAGGAAGCCTCCAAAGCAAGAATCAGACCGGTACACTCACGGTTCAGCAATATTCTATCTTCTGCAGCCTCTGCTGCTGATACCCAGGCAAACAGGGTCTGGGTGGACCTCAAGCAATCTCCAACAGACCTACAGCTGAGGGTCCTGACTGTTAGAAGGAAAACTATCAAACAGGAAGGACACCTACACCAAAACCCCATCAGTACATCACCAATCATCAAGACCAGAGGCAGATAAAACCACAAAGATGGGGAAAAAGCAGGGCAGAAAAGCTGGAAATTCAAAAATAAGAGCGCATCTCCCCGGCAAAGGGCGCAGCTCATTGCCAACAACGGATCAAAGCTGACGAGAATGACTTTGACGAGATGAGAGAAGAAGGCTTCAGTCCATCAAACTTCTCAGAGCTAAAGGAGGAATTACGTACCCAGCAAAGAAACTAAAAATCTTGAAAAAAGTGGAAGAATTGATGGCTAGAGTAATTAATGCAGAAGGTCATAAGCGAAATGAAAGAGATGAAAACCATGACACGAGAAATATGTGACAAATGCACAAGCTTCAGTAACCGACTCGATCAACTGGAAGAAAGAATCAGCGATTGAGGATCAAATGAATGAAATGAAGTGAGAAGAGAAACCTAAAGAAAAAGAAGAAAAAGAAATGAACAAAGCCTGCAAGAAGTATGGGATTATGTAAAAGACCAAATCTACGTCTGATTGGGGTGCCTGAAAGTGAGGGAAAATGGAACCAAGTTGGAAAACACTCTTCAGGATATCATCCAGGAGAACTTCCCCAACCTAGTAGGGCAGGCCAACATTCAAATCCAGAAATACAGAGAATGCCACAAAGATACTCCTCGAGAAGAGCAACTCCAAGACACATAATTGCCAGATTCACCAAAGTTGAAATGAAGGAAAAAATCTTAAGGGCAGCCAGAGAAAGGTCAGGTTACCCACAAAGGGAAGCCCATCAGACTAACAGCAGATCTCTCGGCAGAAACTCTACAAGCCAGAAGAGAGTGGGGGCCAATATTCAACATTCTTAAAGAAAAGAATTTTCAACCCAGAATTTCATATCCAGCCAAACTAAGTTTCATAAGTGAAGGAGAAATAAAATCCTTTACAGATAAGCAAATGCTTAGAGATTTTGTCACCACTAGGCCTGCCTTACAAGAGACCCTGAAGGAAGCACTAAACATGGAAAGGAACAACCGGTACCAGCCATTGCAAAAACATGCCAAAATGTAAAGACCATTTAGGCTAGGAAGAAACTGCATCAACTAACGAGCAAAATAAATAGTTAATATCATAATGGCAGGATCAAGTTCACACATAACAATATTAACCTTAAATGTAAATGGACTAAATGCTCCAATTAAAAGACACAGACTGGCAAACTGGATAAAGAGTCAAGACCCATCAGTCTGCTGTATTCAGGAGACCCATCTCACATGCAGAGACATACATAGGCTCAAAATAAAGGGATGGAGGAAGATTTACCAAGCAAATGGAGAACAAAAAAAGCGGGGTTGCAATACTAGTCTCTGATAAAACAGACTTGAAACCATCAAAGATCAAAAGAGACAAAGAAGGCCATTACATAATGGTAAAGGGATCAATTCAACAGGAAGAGCTAACTATCCTAAATATATATGCGCCCAATACAGGAGCACCCAGATTCATAAAGCAAGTCCTTAGAGACTTACAAAGAGACAGACTCCCATACAATAATAATGGGAGACTTCAACACTCCAATGTCAACATTAGACAGATCAACGAGACAGAAAGTTAACAAGGATATCCAGGAATTGAACTCATCTCTGCAGCAAGCAGACCTAATGAACATCTATAGAACTCTCCACCCCAAATCAACAGAATATACATTCTTCTCAGCACCACATCGCACTCCAAAATTGACCACATAATTGGAAGTAAAGCACTCCTCAACAAATGTACAAGAACAGAAATTATAACAAACTGTCTCTCAGACCACAGTGCAATCAAACTAGAACTCAGGACTAAGAAACTCAATCAAAACCGCTCAACTACATGGAAACTGAACAACCTGCTCCTGAATGACTACTGGGTACATAACGAAATGAAGGCAGAAATAAAGATGTTCTTTGAAACCAATGAGAACAAAGATACAACATACCAGAATCTCTGGGACACATTTAAAGCAGTGTGTAGAGGAAATTTATAGCACTAAATGCCCACAAGAGAAAGCAGGAAAGATCTAAAATTGACACTCTAACATCACAATTAAAGAACTAGAAGCAAGAGCAAACACATTCAAAAGCTAGCAGAAGGCAAGAAATAACTAAGATCAGAGCAGAACTGAAGGAGATAGAGACACAAAAACCCTCCAAAAATCAATGAATCCAGGAGTTGGTTTTGAAAAGATCAACAAAATTGACAGACCACTAGCAAGACTAATAAAGAAAGAAAGAGAAGAATCAAATAGATGCAATAAAAATGATAAAGGGATATCACCACCGACCCCACAGAAATACAAACTACCATCAGAGAATACTATAAACACCTCTCAAATAAACTGGAAAATCTAGAAGAAATGGATAATTTCCTGGACACTTACACTCTTCAAGACTAAACCAGGAAGAAGTTGAATCCTGAATAGACCAATAGCAGGCTCTGAAATTGAGGCAATAATTAATAGCCTACCAACCAAAAAAGTCCAGGACCAGATGGATTCACAGCTGAATTCTACCAGAGGTACAAGGAGGAGCTGGTACCATTCCTTCTGAAACTATTCAATCAATAGAAAAGAGAATCCTCCTAACTCATTTTATGAGGCCAACATCATCCTGATACCAAAGCCTGGCAGAGACACAACAAAAAAAGAATTTTAGACCAATATCCCTGATGAACATCGATGCAAAAATCCTCAATAAAATACTGGCAAACCGGATTCAGCAGCACATCAAAAAACTTATCCACCATGATCAAGTGGGCTTCATCCCTGGGATGCAAGGCTGGTTCAACATTCGCAAATCAATAAACATAATCCAGCATATAAACAGAACCAAAGACAAGAACCATGATTATCTCAATAGATGCAGAAAAGGCTTTTGACAAAATTCAACAGCCCTTCATGCTAAAAACGCTCAATAAATTCGGTATTGATGGAGCGTACCTCAAAATAATAAGAGCTATTTATGACAAACCCACAGCCAATATCATACTGAATGGGCAAAAACTGGAAAAATTCCTTTGAAAACTGGCACAAGACAGGGATGCCTCTCTCACCACTCCTATTCAACATAGTGTTGGAAGTTCTGGCTAGGGCAATCAGGCAAGAAAAGAAATCAAGGGATTCAGTTAGGAAAAGAAGAAGTCAAATTGTCCCTGTTTGCAGATGACATGATTGTATATTTAGAAAACCCCATTGTCTCAGCCCAAAATCTCCTTAAGCTGATAAGCAACTTCAGCAAAGTCTCAGGATACAAAATTAATGTGCAAAAATCACAAGCATTCTTATACACCAGTAACAGACAAACAGAGAGCCAAATCATGAATGAACTTCCATTCACAATTGCTTCAAAGAGAATAAAATACCTAGGAATCCAACTTACAAGGGATGTAAAGGACCTCTTCAAGGAGAACTACAAACCACTGCTCAGTGAAATAAAGAGGACACAAACAAATGGAAGAACATACCATGCTCATGGATAGGAAGAATCAATATCGTGAAAATGGCCATACTGCCCAAGGTAATTTATAGATTCAATGCCATCCCCATCAAGCTACCAATGAGTTTCTTCACAGAATTGGAAAAAACTGCTTTAAAGTTCATATGGAACCAAAAAGAGCCCACATTCAAGACAATCCTAAGTCAAAAGAACAAAGCTGGAGGCATCACGCTACCTGACTTCAAACTATACTACAAGGCTACAGTAACCAAAACAGCATGGTACTGGTACCAAAACAGAGATATAGACCAATGGAACAGAACAGAGTCCTCAGAAATAATACCACACATCTACAGCCATCTGATCTTTGACAAACCTGAGAGAAACAAGAAATGGGAAAGGATTCCCTATTTAATAAATGGTGCTGGGAAAATTGGCTAGCCATAAGTAGAAAGCTGAAACTGGATCCTTTCCTTACTCCTTATACGAAAATTAATTCAAGATGGATTAGAGACTTAAATGTTAGACCTAATACCATAAAAATCCTAGAGGAAAACCTAGGTAGTACCATTCAGGACATAGGCATGGGCAAAGACTTCATGTCTAAAACACCAAAAACAGCAGCAAAAGCCAAAATTGACAAATGGGATCTCATTAAACTAAAGAGCTTCTGCACAGCAAAAGAAACTACCATCAGAGTGAACAGGCAACCTACAGAATGGGAGAAAATTTTTGCAATCTACTCATCTGACAAAGGGCTAATATCCAGAACCTACAAAGAACTCAAACAAATTTACAAGAAAAAAACAAACAACCCCATCAAAAAGTGGGCAAAGGATATGAACAGACATTTCTCAAAGAAGACATTCATACAGCCAACAGACACATGAAAAAATGCTCATCATCACTGGCCATCAGAGAAATGCAAATCAAAACCACAATGAGATACCATCTCACACCAGTTAGAATGGCGATCAAAGTCAGGAAACAACAGGTGCTGGAGAGGATGTGGAGAAATAGGAACACTTTTACACTGTTGGTGGGATTGTAAACTAGTTCAACCATTATGGAAAACAGTATGGCGATTCCTCAAGGATCTAGAACTAGATGTACCATATGACCCACCATCCCATTACTGGGTATATACCCAAGGATTATAAATCATGCTGCTATAAAGACACATGCACACGTATGTTTGTGGCACTATTCACAAGACTTGGAATCAACCCAAATGTCCATCAGTGACAGACTGGATTAAGAAAATGTGGCACATATACACCATGGAATACTATGCAGCCATAAAAAGGATGAGTTTGTGTCCTTTGTAGGGACATGGATGCAGCTGGAAACCATCATTCTTAGCAAACTATCACAAGAACAGAAAACCAAACACCATGTTCTCACTCATAGGTGGGAACTGAACAATGAGATCACTTGGACTCGGGAAGAACATCACACACGGGGCCTATCATGGGGAGGGAGGGGATTGCATTGGGAGTTATACTGATGTAAAATGACGAGTTGATGGGTCTGAGGATATTTGATTGTGCAGCACAGCAACATAGCACAAGTATACATATGCAAACCACTATGCACATATACCCTAGAACTTAAAGTATAAAAAAAAAAAAAAAAAAAGATTCCCCGGAAACACTGATACCAAACTGCTCCTTGAAAAGAATTGTGTAAGTCTGTGTGATGAATTCTTAAGTCAGAAAGCAGTTTCTCAGAAAGCTTCTTTCTGTTTTATGTCTCAGGATATTTCCTTTGTCACAATAACCTTCAATGTTCTCCTAAATATCCCATTACTGATTACAAGAGAGCAGTGTTAGCAAACTGCTGAATGAAAAGAATGGTGTAACTCTATGAGATGAATTCACACATCAAAAAGCAGTTTCTCAGAAATCTTCTTTTTGTTTTTTTATGAGGATATTTCCTTTGTTACCATAGGCTGCAATGTGCTCCCTAATATCCTATCGCTTATTACACAAAAACAGTGTTACCAAACTGATACATGATAAGAAAGGTTCAACTCTGTGGGGTAAATTCACACATCACAAAGAACTTTCTCAGAGAGCTGGTTTCTAGTTTTTATCTGAGGATATTTTCTTTGTCACCATTGGCTTCAAAGTGATCCAAAATAACCTCTCAGATTCCACAAAAGGAGTGCTAACAAACTGATCCATGAAAAGCATCATGCAATGCTGTGAGATGAATTAACACATCACAAACTGATATATCAGAAAGTTTCTTTCTAGTTTTTATATGAGGATATTTCCATTGTCTCCATATGCTTCATTGCAGTCTGATATATCCCATAGCAGATTCCAAGAAAACAATGTTATCAAACTGCTCAATGAAAAGAACAGTTTAACTCTGTGAGATGAAACCACACATCACTAAGGAGTTTCACAGAGGCTTCTTTCTAATTTTAATCTGAGGATATTTCCTTTTCACTGTAGACTTCAATGCAATTCAAAATATGCCATCTCAGACCCCCAAAAACAGTGCTACCAAACAACTCCATAAAAACTGTGGTGTAACTCTGAGAGATGAATTCACACATCTCAAAGCTGTTTCTCAGAAAGCTTCTTTCTAGTTTTTCTCAGAATTTATATCTTTTTGACCATAATCCTCAATGTGCTATGGAATACCCCAATGCAGATTCCACGAAAAAGTGTTGGCAAACTTCTCAAAGAAAGAAAGTGTAACTCTGTGAGATGAATTCACACATCCCAAAGCAGTTTCACAGAAAGCTTCTTTTGGTTTTATCTGAGGATAATTCCTTTGTCACTATAGGCTTCAATATACTCCCAAATATCCTATTGCAGATTCCATGAAAACAGTGTTATCAATCTGCTCAATGAAAAGAATGGCATGTCTCTGTATGATGAATACACACATCACAAAGCAGTTTCTCAGAAAGTTTCTTTCTAGTTTTTATCTGAGGATATTTCCTTGTTTACTATAGGACTCAATGCACTCCCAAATATCCCTTTGCAGATTCCACGAAAATGGTGTTAGCAAATTGCTCCATGAAAAGAAAGGTGTAAATTTGTGAGATTAATTCAAACATCTCAAAGAACTTTCTAGAAAACATCTTTCTAGTTTTCATTTGAGGTTATTTCCTTTGACACAATAGGCTTCAATGTGATCCAAAATATCCCTCCTGAGTTCCACCAAAACAGTGGTACGAAACTGAACCATGAAAAGAATCATGAAACTCTGTGAATTGAATTAACACATCACAATGCAGTTTCTCAGAAAGCTTCTTTCTAGTTATTATCTGAGGATAATTCCTTTGTCATGATAAGTTTCAATGTGCTCCAAAATATCCCACTGCAGATTCCAAGAAAACAGTGTTAGCAAACTGCTCAATGAAAAGAACAGTGTAACTCTGTAAGATGAATTCACACATCATGAAGCAGTTTCTCAGAAAGTCTCTTTCTATTTTTTATCTATGAATAATTCCTTTTCCACCATAGACCTCAATGCGCTCAAAAGTATCCCTTCACACATTTCACAAAAACAGTGTTAACAAACTGCTCCATGAAAAGAAAGGTGTAACTCTGTGAGATGAATTCACACATCACAAAAAACTTTCTCAGAAAGCTTCTTTCTAGTTTTTATATGAGGATATTTCATTTGTCACCATACTCTTCAATGCGATCCAAAGTATCCCTTCTCAGATTCCCCAAAAACAGTGTTACCAAACTGATCCATGAAAGGAATCATGTAACTCTGTGAGATGAATTCATACATCACAAAGCAGTTTCTCAGAAAATTTCTTTTTGATTTTTTTCTGAGGGTATTTCATTTGTCACCATATGTTTCAAACCACTCCCAAATATCCTAACAGATTCCATGAAAACTGTGTTAGCAAACTGCTCCAAGAAAGGAATCATGTAACTCTTTGAGATTAATTCACATCACAAGGAAGTTTCTCAAAAAGCTTCTTTTTAATTTATATCTCAGGATATTTCCTTTGTCACCATAAGATTCGATGGAATCCAAAATATCCCTTCTCAGATTCCCCATAAACAATGCTACCAAAATGATCCATGAATAGAAAAGTGTAAGTCTGTGAGATAAATTAACACATCACAAAATGGTTTATCAGAAAGCTTCTTTCAAGTTTTATTCTGAGGATATTTTCTTGTTCACCATAGGCCTCAAAGCACTCGTGAATATCCCTTTGCAGATTCCACGAAAATAGTGTTAGCAAGCTGCTCCATGAAAACAAAGGTGTAAATCTGTGAGATGAATTCACACATCACAAAGCAGTTTCTCAGAAATCTTCTTTTAGTTTTATCTATGAGGATATTTCCTTTGTCACCATAGGCTCCAAGGCATTCCCAAATATCCTATTGCAGATTCCATGAAAACAGTTTTATCAAACTGGTGAAAGGAAAAAGTGGTGTAATTCTGTGAGATGAATTCACACATCACAAAGAAATTTCTCAGAAAGCTTATTTCTAGTTTCTATCTGAGGATATTTCCTTTGTAACCATAGGCTTCAATGCAATTCAAATATCCCCTCTCAGATTCCCCAAAAACAGTAATACCAAATGCTCCATGAAAGCTTTGTATAACTCTGTGAGATGAACTCACACACCACAAAGCAGTTTCTCTGAAAGCTTCTTTCTAGTTTTTATCTGAGGATATTTCCTTTTTCACCATAGGCCTCAATGCACTCCCAAATATCACTTTGCAGATTCCACGAAAACAGTGTTGGCAAACTGCCCCATGAAAAGAAGGTTTTTACTATGTGAGATGAATACACACATCACAAAGAAGTTTCTCAGAAAGCTTCTTTCTAGTTTTTATCTGATTATATTTCCTTTGTCAGCATAGGCATCAATGTGATCCAAAATATCCCTTCTCAGATTCCCCAAAAACAGTGCTACCAAACTGTTCCCTGAAAAGAATGGTGTAACTCTGTGAGATGAATTCACAAATCACAAAGCAGCTTCTCAGAAAGCTTCTTTCTAGTTTTTGTCGGAGGATATTTGCTTTTTCCCCATAGGTCTCAATGCACTTACGAATATCTCTTTGCATATTACACGAAAATAGTGTTAGTCAACTGCTCCATGAAAAGAAAAGTGTAAATTGATGAGGAGAATTCACACATAACAAAACAGTTTCTCAGAAAGCTTCTTTTTGGTTTTCGTCTGAGGATAATTCCTTTGTCACCATAGACTTCAATGTACTCCCAAATATTCTATTGCAGATTCCCCAAAAATAGTGCTACCATAGTGCT
Source organism: Erythrocebus patas (assembly GCA_023783455.1). NCBI lineage: Eukaryota > Metazoa > Chordata > Mammalia > Primates > Cercopithecidae > Erythrocebus > Erythrocebus patas. The sequence goes on from JAKFHT010000330.1 coordinate 47,715, forward strand.
CCATGAAAAGAATGGTGTAACTCTGAGACATGAATTCACACATCACAGAGCTTTATCTCAGTAGGTTTCTTACCAGTTTTTATATGAGAATATTTCCTTTTTCACCATATTCCTATATGTGCTCCCGAATATCGCATTGCAGATTCCATGAAAAAAGTGTTAGCAAACTTCTCAATGAAAAGAATGGTGTAAGTTTGTGAGAAGAATTCACACATCACAAAGCAGTTTCACAGAAATCTTCTTTTTGGTTTTTCTCTGATGATATTTCCTTCATCACCAGAGGCTTCAATACGCTCCAAAATATCCTACTGCAGATTCCACAAAAACACTGTTATCAAACTGCTCAGTGAAAGAATGGTGTACCTCGGTAAGATGAACTCACACATCACAAAGCAGTTTCTCAGGAAGCTTCTTTCTATTTTTTATGTGAGAATATTTCTTATTTCACCATAGGCCTCAATTGCTCCCAAATAACCCTTGGCAGATTCCATGAAAAGAGTGTTATTATACTACTCCATGAAAAGAAAGGTGCAACTGTGTGAGATGAATTCACACATCACAAACAATTTTCTCAGAAACATTCTTTCTAGTTTTTATCTGATGATATTTCCTTTGTCACCAAAGGCTTCAATGCGATCCAAAATATCCATTATCTGATTCCACAAAAACAGTGCTACCAAACTGCTCCATGAAAATAATTGTGTAACTCTGTGATATAAATTCACAAATCAAAAAGATGTTTTTCAGAAAGATTCTTTCTAGTTTTTATATGAGGATATTTCCTTTGTCACCATAGGCTTCAATGCAATCCAAATTATCCCTTCTCAGATTCCCCAAAAACAGTGCTACCAAACTTCTGCATGAAAAGGATCACATAACTCTGTGAGGTGAATTCACAAATCACAAAGTACTTTCTCAGTATGCTTCTTTCTAGTTTTGTCTGAGGATATTTCTTTTTTCACCTTTTGCCTCAACGTGCTCACGAATATCTCCTTGTAGAATCCAGGAAAATAGTGTTAGCAAACTGCTCCATTAAAAGAAGTAAACCTGAGTTTATTTCCTTTGTCACCCTAGGTTTCAATGCTATCCAAGTTATCTCTTCTCAAATTAATCAAAAGCCATGCTACCAATCTGATGCATGAAAAGAGTCATGTATCTCTGTGAGATGAATTAGCACATCATGAAGTGGTTTCTCAGAAAGCTTCACTCTAGTGTTTATATTAAGTTATTTCCTTTGTCACCATCAGGTTCAATGTACTCTGAAGTATGCCCTTGCAGAATCCAAGAAAACTGTGCTAGAAGACTGCTCAATGAAAAGAACAGTGTAATTCTGTGAGATGAATTCACACATCACAAAGTACTTCCTCAGAAAGCTTCTTCCTTGTTTTAATTAGAGGATATTTCCTTTCTCACCATAGGCCTCAATGCACTCCAAAATATCTTTGCAGATTCCACAAAAACAGTGTTAGCAAACTGCTCCATAAAAAGAAAGGTGTAACTCTCTGAGATGAATTTACAAATCACCAAGCAATTTCTCAGAAAGTTTGTTTCTAGTTTTGGTCTGATGATATTTCCTTTGTCACCATCAGCCTCAATGTGCTCTGAGATATCCCATTCCAGATTCCAAGAAAATGGTGTTAGCAAGTTACACAATGAAAAGAACAGTGTAACTCCGTGAGGTGAATTCACATATTACAAAGGAGTTTCTCAGAAAGCTTCTTTCTAGTTTTTATCTCAGGATATTTCCTTTTTCATAATAGGCCTCAATGTGCTCATGGATAGCTTCGCAGATTCCATGAAAATAGTGTTAGTAAACTGCTCCATGAAAAGAAAGGTGTAAATCTCTGAGGTGAACTCACACATCACAAAACAGTTTCTCAGAAGGTTTCTTTTTGGTTTTTGTCTGAGGATATTTCCTTTGTCACCATCAGCTTCAATGCGTTCCCAAATATCCTGTTGCAGATTCCCCAAAAACAGTGCTACCAAGTTGCTCATGATAAGTATTGTGTAACTCCGTGAGTTGAATTAAGACATCACAAAGCAGTTTATCAGAAAGTTTCTTTCTAGTTTTTATATTAGGATATTTCCTTTGTCACCATAAGCTTCAATGCACTCCAAAATATCCCATTGCGGATTCCAAGAAAACAGTGCTACCAAACTGCTCCATGAAAAGAATCATGTAACACTGTGAGATGAATTCACATATCACAAAACAGTTTCTCAGAAAACTTCTTTCTAGTTTTTGTCCAAGGATATTTCTTTTTTCATAATAGGCCTCAATGCACTCGTGAATACCTTTGCAGATTCCACAAAAATACTATTAGCAAACTGCTCCATGAAAAGAAAGGTGTAAATCTCTGAGACGAATTCACACATCTCAAAGCAGTTTCTTAGAAAGTTTCTTTTTGGTTTTTGTCTGAGGATATTTATTTAGTTCATCACCATAGGCTTCAATTCACTACCAAATATCCTATTGTAGATTCCCCAAAAACAGTGCTACCAAATGGATCCATGATAAATATCGTGTAACTCTGTGAGATGAATTAACACATCACCAAGCAGTTTCTGAGAAAGCTTCTTTGTAGTTTTTATATGAGGATATTTCCTTTTTCATAGGCTTCAATGCATCCAAAATATCCTTTGCAGATTCCACAAAATACTATGCAAACTGCTCCATGAAAAGAAAGTGTAACTCTGTGAGATGAATTCACATCACAAAGCAGTTTCTCAGAAAGTTCTTTTAGTTTTGTCTGAGGATATTTATTTAGTCACCATAGGCTTCAATTCACTACCAAATATCCTATTGCAGATTCCCCAAAAACAGTGCTACAAAATGGATCCATGATAAATATGTAACTCTGTGAGATGAATTAACACATCACCAAGCAGTTTCTGAGAAAGCTTCTTTGTAGTTTTTATATGAGGATATTTCATTTGTCACCATAAGCCACAATGGACTCCAAAATATCTGATCTGATTGCAGATGCCAAGAAAAGAGTGTTCACAAACTATTCAACAAAAGCAACATTGTCCCTCTCTGAGATGAATTCACACATCCCAAAGCAGTTTCTCAAAAAGCTCCTTTCTAGTTTTTTTCTGAGGATATTTCCTTTGTCACCATAGGCTTCAATGCAATTCCAAATATCCCTTCTCCAATTCCCCAAAAACAGTGCTAATAAACTTCGTCAAGAAAAGTGTGGTGTAACTCTGTGAGATGAATTCTCACATCACAAAACTGTTTCTCAGAAAGCTTCTTTGTACTTTTTATCTGAGGATAAATCCTTTTTCACCATATTCCTCAATGAGCTCCCAAATATCCCTTCACAGATTCCACGAAAACATTTTTAGCAAACTGCTCCAAGAAAAGAATCGTGCTACTCTATGAGATGAATGCACACATCACAAAGCAGTTCTCAGAAACCTTCTATCTAGTTTTTATCTGAGAATATTCCATTTGTCACCATAGTCTTCAATATGATCCAAAATATCCCTTCTCAGATTCCCCAATAACAGTGCTACTAAGCTTCTCCATGGAAAGAATCGTGTAAGTCTAGATTAACTCACAAGTCAGAAAGCAGTTTCATAGAAAGCTTCTTTCTAGATTTTGCCTGAGAATATTTACTTTGATACCATAGACTTCAATGCACTCCCAAATATCCTATAGCAGATTCCATGAAAACAGTTTTACCAAACTGCTCCAAGAAAAGAATCATGTAACTCTGTGAGATGAATTCACACATCACAAAGAGTTTCAGAAAGCTTCTTTCTAGTTTTATCTGAGGATATTTCCTTTTCACCATAGGCTTCAAGGTAATCAAATATCCTCTCAGATTCCCCAAAACAGTGTTAAAACTGCTCCATGAAAGAATGGTGTAACTCTGTGAGATGAATTCACAAATCACAAAGCAGTTTCTCAGAAAGCGTTTCTTTTTAGTTTTATCTGAGGATATTTCCTTTGTCACCATAAGCTTCAATGCAAAATATCTCAGATTCCAAGAAAACAGTGTTAGCAAACTGCTCAATAAAAATAACATTGTAACTCTGAGATGAATTCACACATCACAAAGCAGTTTCTCAGAAAACTTCTTTCTAGTTTTATCTGAGGATATTTCCTTTTCACCATAGATCAATATGCTCCAATATCTACAGATTCCACAAAAACAGTGTTAGCAAACTGTTCCATGAAAGAAACCTGTAACTCTGTGAGATGAATTCACACATCACAAAGCAGTTTCTCAGAAAGCTTCTTTCTAGTTTTATCTGAGGATATATTTCCTTTTCACCATAGACCCCAAATATCCTTCTCAGATTCCACAAAAGCAGTGTTAGCAAACTGCTCCATGAAAGTAATTAACTCTGAGATGAATTCACACATCATGATGCAGTTTCTCAGAAAGCTTCTTTCTAGTTTTATCTGAGGATATTTCTTTTGTCACCATAGGCTTCAAATCGATCCAAAATATCCCTTCTCAGATTCAAAAAAGTGCTACCAAACTGCTCCAAGAAAAGAATCATGCCACTTAGTGAGATGAATACACACATCACAAAGAAGTTTATCAGAAAGCTTCTTCCTAGTCTTTATCTGAGGGTATTTCCTTTTTCACCACAGGCTTCAAGGTAATCAAAAGTATCCTCTCTCACATTCCCCCAAAACAGTGCTATTAAACTTCTCCATGAAAGAATGGTGTAACTCTGTGAGATGAATTCAGAAAACGCAAAGCAGTTTCTCAGAACGTTTCTTTTTAGTTTTTATGAGGATATTTCCTTTGTCACCATAACATTCAATGTGCTCTGAAATATCTGATTCCAGGTCCCAAGAAAACAGTGTTAGCAAACTGCTCAATAAAAATAACATTGTAACTCTCTGAGATGAATTCACACATCACAAAGCAGTTTCTCAGAAAACTTCTTTCTAGTTTTTATGTGAGGATATATCCTTTTTCACCATAGACCCCAATATGCTCCCCAATATCAATTTACAGATTCCACAAAAGCAGTGTTAGCAAAATGCTCCTTGAAAGGAAACCTGTAACTCTACGAGATGAATTCACACATCATGATGCAGTTTCTCAGAAAGCTTCTTTCTAGTTTTGATCTGAGGATATTTCTTTTGTCACTGTAGGCTTCAAAGCGATCAAAAATATCCCTCCTCAGATTTTGCAATAAAAGTGCTACCAAACTGATCCATGAAAAGTATCCTGTACCTCTGTGAGATCAATAATCCCATCACAAATCAGTTTTTCAGAAATATTTTTTGTAGTTTTTATATGAGGATATTTCCTTTGTCACCATAAACTCCAATGCACTTCCAAATATACCATTGCAGATTCCAAGAAAGAGTGTTGACAAATTCCTCAATGAAAAGAACAGTGTAACTCTGTGAGATGAATTCACACATCACAAATCAGTTTCTCATTAAGCTTCTTTCTAGTTTTTTCTGAGGATATTTCCTTTTCCACTGTAGTCCACCATTTGTTCTGAAATATCCCTTTGCAGATTAGATGATAACAGCATTAGCAAACTACTCCACAAAAAGAAGGTTGTAACTCTGTGAGATGAATTCACATCACAAAACTTTCTCAGAAAGCTTCTTTCTAGTTTTATCTGAGGATATTTCCTTTTCACCATATACTTCAATGTACTCCCAAATATCCCTTTGCAGATTCCGAAAACAGTGTTAACAAACTTCTCAATGAAAAGAAAGGTGTAAATCTGTGAGATGAATTCACACATCACAAAGCAGTTTCTCAGAAAGCTTCTTTCTAGTTTTATCTGAGGATATTTCCTTTGTCACCATAAGCTCAATGTGCTCCAAAATATCCATTGCAGATTCCAAGAAAACAGTGTTGACAAATTCCTCAATGAAAAGAACAGTGTAACTCTGTGAGATGAATTCACACATCACAAATCAGTTTCTCAGAAAACTTCTTTCTAGTTTTTTCTGAGGATATTTCCTTTTCCACTGTAGTCTTCAATTTGTTCTGAAATATCCCTTTGCAGATTAGATGATACAAAATTAGCAAACTACTCCACAAAAAGAAGGTTGTAACTCTGTGAGATGTATTCAAACATCACAAAACTGTTTCTCAGAAAGTTTCTTTCTAGTTATTATCTGAGGATATTTCCTTTTTCACCATATTTCTCACTGTACTCCCAAATTCCCCTTTTGCAGATTCCTTGAAAAAAGTGTTACCAAACTTCTCAATGAAAACAAAGGTGTAAATCTGTGAGATGAATTCACGCATCACAAAGCAGTTTCACAGAAGGCTTCTTTTGGTTTTTATCTGGGGATATTTCCTTTGTCACCATAAGCTTCAATGCACTACCAAATATCCTATCGTGGATTCCATGAAAACAGTGTTATCAATCTGCTCAATGAAAACAATGGTGTAAATATGTGAGAAGAACTCACACACAACAAAGCAGTTTTTCAGAAAGCTACTTTCTAGTTTTTATCTCAGGATATTTCGTTTTTCACTATAAGCCTCAATGTGTTCCCAAATATTTCTTTGCAGATTCCACAAAAAACAGTGCTAGCAAACTGTTGCATGAAACGTAAGGTGTAACTCTGGGAGATGAATTCACAAATCACATAGAAGATCCTCAGAAAGCTACTTTTTGGTTTTTATCTTAGGATATTTCCTTTGTCACCACAGACTTCAATGTACTCCCAAATATCCTACTGCAGATTCCTCAAAAACAGTTTTATCAAACTGCTCAATAAAAAGAATGGTGTAACTCTGTGAGTTCACACATCAAAAAGAACGGTCTCAGAAAGCTTATTTCTGGTTATTATCTGAGGATATTTGCTATGCCACCATAGGCTTCAATACGACCCCAAATATCCGTTCTCAGATTCCCCAAAAACAGTGCTACCAAACTGATACATGGAAAGAATCGTGTAACTCTGTGGGATGAATTAACACATCACAAAGCAGTTTTTCAGAAAGCTTCTATCTATTTTTTCTATGAGGATTTTTCCTATGTCACCATAAGCTTCAGTGTGCTCTGAAATATCCAATTGCAGAATCCAAGAAAACAGTGTTAGCAAATTGGTCAATGAAAAGAACACTGTAACACTGGAGATGAATTCACACATCAAAAGCAGCTTCTCAGAAAGCTTCTTTCTAGTTTTTAACTGAGGATATTTCCTTTTACCCCATAGACCTCAATGCACTCCCATATATCCCCTTGCAGATTCTGTGAAAACAATGTTAGAAAACTGCTCAATGTAAAGAATGGTGTGACTCTGTGAGATAAATTCACACATCACAAAGTGATTTCTGAGGAAGATTCTTTCCAGTTTTCATCTGAGGAAATATTGTTTTTCAACATAGCACTCAATAAGCTCCCAAATATCCAATTGCAGAGAGGTGTAATACTTTGTCATGAATTCACACATCACCAAGAAGTTTCTCAGAAAGCTTCTTTCTACTTTTATCAGAGGATATTTCCTTTGCCACCATAGGCTTCAATGTGATCCAAAACAAAATATCCCTTCTCAGTTTGCCCAAAACCAGTTTTACAAATCGGATCCATGGAAAGAATCTTGTAACTTTGTGAGATGAATTAAACATCACAAAGCAGTTTCTCAGAAAGCTTCTCTCTACTTCTTATATGAGGATATTTCGTTTGTCACTCTCAGCTTCAATGCCCTCCAAGATATCAGATTACAGAACCCAAGAAAACAGTGTTAGCAAACTTCTCTAAGAAAAGAACAGTGTAACTCTGGGAGATGAATACACACATTGCAAGCAGTTTCTCACAAAGCTTTTTTCTTGTTTTTATCTGAGGTTATTTCCATTTTCACTATAGGCCTCAAGGTGCTCCCAAATATCACTTTACAGATTCCACAAAAACGGTGTTAGCAAACTGCTCCATGAAGAGAAAGGTGTAACTCTATGAGAGGAATTCCCACATCACAACGAACTTTCTCAGAAAGCTTCTTTGTAGTTGTTATCTGAGGTTATTTCCTTTGTATAGGCTTCAATTGTATATTGTATAGGCTTCAATGTGATTCAAATTATCCCTTCTCAGATTCCCCAAAAACAGTGCTATGAAACTGCTCCATGGAAAGACTGGTGTAACTCAGTGAGATGAATTCACACGTCACAAAGCAGTATCTCAGAAAGCTTCTTTCAAGTTTTTTACAGAGGATATTTCCTTTTTCACCATAGGCCTCAACTCGCTCCCAAATATCCCTTGGTGGATTCCAAGAAAGTAGTATTAGCAAACTGATCCATGAAAAGAAAGGTGTTACTCTGTGAGATGAATACATACATCACCAAGCAGTTTCTCAGAAAGCTACTTTCTAGTTTTTGCCTGAGGATATTTCCTTTGTCACCATAAGCTTCAATGTGCTCCGAAATATCCCATTGCAGATTCCATGAAAACTGTGTTAGAAAACTGCTCAATGAAAACAACAGTGTAACTCTGTGAGGTGAATTCACACATCACAAAGCAGTTTCTCAGAAAGCTTGTTTTTAGTTTTTATCTGAGGATATTTCCTTTTTCACCATAAGCTTCAATACACTCTGAAATATCCAATTGCAGATTCCAACAAAACAGGATAGCAAACTGCTCAATGAAAAGAACAGTGTAACTCTCTGAGGTGAAGTCACTCATCACAAAGCAGATTCTCAGAAAGCTTCTTTCTAGTTTTTATCTGAGGATATTTCCTTTTTCACCATAACCCTCAAAGTGCTTCCAAATATCCCTTCACAGATTTCACGAAAACAGTATTATCAAAGAGCTCAATGAAAACAATGGTGTAAACCTGTGACATGAATTCACACAGTGCAAAGAAGTTTCTCATAAAGACATTTTCTAATTTTTATCTGAGGATATTTCCTTTGTCACCATAGTCTTCAATGTGATCCAAATATCCCTTCTCAGATTCCCCAAAAACAGTGCTACCAAACTGCTCCATGAAAAGAATCATGTAATTCTGTGAGATGAATTCACACATCACAAAAACGTTTCTCAGAAAGCTTCTTTCTACTTTTTGTCTGAGGATATTTCCTTTGTCACCATAGGCTTTCATGTAATCCAAAATATCCCTTCTCAGATTCCCCAAAAACAGTGCTACCAAACTGCTCCATGAAAAGAATCATGTAACTCTGTGAGATGAATTCACAAATCACAAAGCAGTTTCTCAGAAAGCTTCTTTCTAGTTTTTGTCTGAGGATATTTCCTTTGTCACCATAAGCTTCAATGCACTCCAAATATCCTATTGCAGATTCCAAGAAAACAGTGTTAGCAAACTGCTCAATGAAAAGAACAGTGTAACTCTGTGAGATGAATTCACACATCACAAAGCAGTTTCTCAGAAAGCTTCTTTTTGGTTTTTATCTGAGGATATTTCCTTTGTCACCATAGACTTCAATGTGCTCCCAAATATTCTATTGCAGATTCCATGAAAACAGTGTTACCAAACTGCTGAATGAAAGGAATGGTGTATCTCTGTGTGGTGAATTCACACGTCACAAGGCCATTTATCATAAGGTTTTTTTCTAGTTTGTATCTGAAGATATTTACTTTTTCTCTATAGGCCTCAATGCCCTCTGAAATATCCTTTGCCAATTCCAGGAAAAGAGTGTTAGGAAACTGCTTCATGAAAAGAAAGGTGTAACTCTGTGTAATGAATTCACACATCACAAAGCCGTTCATCAGAAGGTTTTTTCCTAGTTTGTATCTTGGGATATTTCCTTTTTCACTATAGACCTCAATGCACTCCCAAATATCCCATTGCAGATTACAAGAAAACAGTGTTACAAAACTGTTTAATGAAAAGAACAGTATACGTCTCAGACATGAATTCAAACGTCACAAAGCACTTTCTCAGAAAGCTTCTTTCTAGTTTTTATCGGAGGATTTTTACTCTTTCACCATAGGCATCAGTGCGCTTCCAAATATCCCTTTGCTGATTCCACAACTGTGTTAGCAAACTTCTCTATGAAAAGAAAGGTGTAACTTTGTTGGATGAATTCACACATCACATAGAACTTTCTCAGAAAGCTTCTTTCTAGTTTTCATCTGAGAATATTTCCTTTGTCACCATAGGTTTCAATGATCCAAAATATTCTTTGCAGATTCTGAATACAAACTGCTCCATGAAAAAACATTTTTGTGAGATGAATTTTGTTTTTGTTCTTTTAGTTTTATCTGAGGATATTTCCTTTTTCACCATATTCCAAATGCACTCAAATATCCTTCAGATTCCTCCAAAAACAGTGTTACCAAACTGCTCCATGAAAAGAAAAAGCTGTAACTCTTGAGATGAATTCACACATCACAAAGTGGTTTCTGAAAGTTCTTTCTAGTTTTTATCTGAGGATATTTCCTTTGTCACCACCTCGGCCTCCCAAATATCCAGCAGATTCCAAAACACAGTGTTAACAAACTCATCCATGAAAAGATGGTGTAACTCTGTGAGATGAATTAACACATCACAAACTTTCTCAGAAAGCTTCTTTCTAGTTTTTATATGAGATATTTCCTTTGTCACCATAGCTTCAATGCACTCAAATATCCCTTTGCTGATTCCACAACTGTGTTAGCAAACTTCTCTATGAAAAGAAAGGTGTAACTTTGTTGGATGAATTCACACATCACATAGAACTTTCTCAGAAAGCTTCTTTCTAGTTTTCATCTGAGAATATTTCCTTTGTCACCATAGGTTTCAACATGATCCAAAATATTCTTTCTCTGAATACCCAAAAACACATTTTTTTGTGTGTTTTTTGTTTTTGTTTTTGTTTTTGTTTTTTTTGAGATGGAGTCTTGATCTGTGCCCCAGGCTGGAATGCAGTGGTGGGATCTCAGCTTACTGCAAGCTCCGCCCCTCGGGTTCATGCCATTCTCCTGCCTCAGCCTCCCAAATAGCTGGGACTACAGGCACCCGCCCCCATGCCCGGCTAGTTTTTTTGTATTTTTTTTAGTAGAGACGGGGTTTCATGGTGTTAGCCAGGATGGTCTCGATCTCCTGACCTTGTGATCCGCCCACCTCGGCCTCCCAAAGTGCTGGGATTACACGCTTGAGCCAAGGTGCCTGACCCCAAAAACACTGTTAACAAACTCATCCATGAAAAGGATCGTATAACTCTCTGAGTTGAATTAACACATCACAAAACTGTTTCTCAGAAAGCTTCTTTCTATTTTTTATATGAAGATATTTCCTTTGTCACCCGAAGCTTCAATGCACTCTGAAATATCCCATTGCAGATTCCATGTAAACAGTGTTAGCAAACTGCTCAATGAAAAGAACAGTGTAACTCTGTGAAATGAGTTCACACATCACAAAGCAGTTTCTCAGAAATCTTCTCTTTGATTTTTATCTGAAGGTATTTCCTTTGTCACCATAGTCTTCAATGCACTCCCAAATATCCTATTACAGATCCCTCGAAAGCAGTGTTATCAAACTGCTCAATGAAAACACCAGTGTACCTCTGTGAGAAGATTCATTCATCCAAAAGTAGTTTCTCAGAAACTTTCTTTCTAGTTTAAATATGAGAATATTTCCTTTTTCATCATAGTCTTCAATGTGCTCCCAAATAACTGCTTTCAGATACCACAAAAATAGTGATGGTGATCTTCTCAATCAACAAAAACGTTACACTCTGAGATGAATATAGACATCACACAACCGTTTCTTGAAAATTTCTCCAAATTTTAATCTGAAGTTATTTCCTTTTTCACCATAGGCCTCTAGGAGCTCCCGAATATCCCTTTGCAGATTCCAGAAAAACAGTGCTACCAGACTGCTCAAAAAAAGAAACTTGTAACTGTGTCTGTTAAATTCACCCATCACAAGGAAATTTCTCTGAAAGCACCTTTCTAGCTTTTATCTGTGCCTGTTTACTTTTTCACCATCAGCCTCAATGCGCTCCCAAATGTCCATTCTCAGACACCACAAATATAGTGATGACCAACTGCTCAATCAACAAAATGGTTTATTTATATGAGGTGAATACATCACAAAACAGTTATCCAAAAACCTTCTCTCCAGTTTTGATCTGAAGATATTTCCTTTTTCACCATAGACCTCAATGAGTTCCAAAAAATCCCTTTGCAGATTCCCCAAAAACAGTGCCACCAAACTGCTCAATGAAAAGAAATGTGTAACTCTGTATGATGAATTCACCCATCACAAAGGAGTTTCTCAGAAAGCTTCTTTCTGGTTTTCATATGAGGATATTTCCTTTGTCACCATAAGCTTCAACGCATTCCAAAATATCAGATTGCAGATTCCAAGAAAACAGTGCAAGCAAATTGCTAAATGAAAAGGACAGTGTAAATCTGTGAGATGAATTCAAACATCACAAAGCAGTTTCCCAGAAAGCTTCTTTCTGGTATTAATCTGAGGTTACTTCCTTTTTCACCATAGGCCTCAAAACGCTCCCAAATATCCCTTTGCAGATTCCATGAAAACAGGTTTAGAAAAATGTTCCATGAAATGAAAGGTGTAACTCTGTGAGATGAATTCAAACATCACAAAAAACTTACTCAGAAAAATTCTTTCTAGTTTTTATCTGAGAATAATTCCTTTGTCACCATAGGCTTCAATGCCATCCAAAATTTCCCTTCTCAGATTCCCCAAAAACAGTGTTATGAAATTGCTCCATGAAAAGTATTGTGTAACTCTGTGAGATGAATTCACAAATCACAAAGCAGTTTCTCAAATATCTTCTTTCTAGTTTCTGTCTGAGGGTATTTCCTTTTGCACCATAGGCCTCAAGGTGCTCGCGAATGTCACTTTGGAGATTCCACAAAAACAGTGTTAGCAAACTGCTCCATGAATAGAATCATGTAAATCTGTGAGATGAACTCACATAATACAAAGCAGTTTCTGAGAATGCTTCTTTTTGGTTTTTGTCTGAAGATATTTCCTTTGTCACCATAGGCTTCAATGCACTCCCAAATATCCTAAGTAGATTCCACGAAAACCGTGTTATCAAACTGCTCAATGGAAACAGCAGTGTATCTCTGTGAGATGAAATCACACATCCAAAATTAGTTTCTCAGAAAGCTTCTTTCTAGTTTTTATCTAAGGATATTTCCTTTTTCACCATAATCCTCAATGCACTCCCATATATTACTTTTCAGATTCCGCCAAAATAATGTATGCAAACTGCTACATGAAAACAAAGGTGAAACTCTGTGAGATGAATTCACACATCACAAAGAAGTTTGCCAGAAAGTTTCTTTCTAGATTTTATCTGAGGATATTTCCTTTGTCACCATAGGCTTTAATGCATTCCAAAATATCCTTTCTCAGATTCCTCAAAAGCAGTGCTACCAAACTGCTCCATGAAAAGAATGGTGTAACTCTGTAAGAATAATTCATAAATCACCACGTAGTTTCTCACAAAACATCTTTCTAGTTTTTGTCTTAGGATATTTCCTTTTCCACCATTTGCCTCAATGCACTCGTGAATATCCCTTTACAGATTCCATGAAAATAGTGTTAGCAAACTCCTCCATGAAAAGAAAGGTGTAAATCTGTGAAATGAATTCACACATCACAAAGCAGTTTCTCAGAAAGCTTCTTTTTGGTTTTTGTCTGAGGATATTTCCTTTGTCACCATAAGCTTCAATGCACTCCCAAATATCCCTTCTCAGAAAACACAAAAACAGTGATACCAAAGTCCTCCCTCCACAAAAACGTTTAGCAATGTGAGATGAATGCACACATCAGAAAGGATTTTCTCCAGAGGCTTCTCTCCAGTTTTTACCTGGAGAATTTTTTTTTCACCTTAGGCCTCTATGTGCTCCCAAATATCCCTTTGCAGATTCCATAAAAACAAGTGTTACCAAACTGCTCAAAAAAACAAAGGTGTAACTCTGTGTGATGAATTTACCAATCACAAAGAAATTTCTCAGAAATCTTCTTTCTAGTTTTTATTTCAAGATATTTCCTTTTCCACCAGTGGCTTCCATGTGCTCCCAAATATCCCTTCTTAGATCCCACAAAAACAGTGATGCCAAACTGCTCTCTAAAAAGAAAGCTTTACTTCTGTGAGATGAATGCACACATCACAAAGGATTTATCAGAAACTTTCTCCCCGGTTTTTACGTGAAGATATTTCCTTTTTCAACCTTGGCCTCTTTCTGCTCCGAAATATCCCTTTGCATATTCCACAAAAACAGTGCTAGCAAACTGCTCAATGAAAGAAAGATATAACTCTGTGAGATGAATTCACCCATCACGAAACAGTCTCTCAGTAAACTTCTTTCTAGTTTGTATCTCAGGGTATTTCATTTTTCACTATAGGCTCCTCTGTGCTCTGAATATCCCTTTGTAGATTAAATAAAAACAGGGTTACCAAATTGTTCAATGAAAAGAATGGTTTAACTCTGGGATTTGAATTCACCCATCACAAATAAATTTCTCAAAATGCTCCTTTCTAGTTTTTATCTGTGCATATTAACTTTTCCACCATCGGCCTCAATACACTACCAAATATCCCTTCTCAAACACCAGAAAAAGAGTGATGCCAAACTGCTGAATCAACAAAATGGTTTACCTCTATGAGTGAATACACACATCACAAAACTGTTTCTCAAAAACCTTCTATCCAGTTTTTATCTGAAGATGTTTCTTTTTTCACCATAGGCCTATATGAGCTCCCGGAAGTCCCTTTGCAGATCCCCAAAAACAGTGCTACTGAACTGCTCAGTGAAAAGAAAGGTGCAACTCTGTGAGATGAATTCACTCATCACAAAGCCGTTTCTCAGAAAGCTTCTTTCTAGCTTTTGCCTGAGAATATTTCCTTTTTCACCATAGGCTTCAATGTGCTCCCAAATATCCTATTTCAGTTTCCACAAAAACAGTGTTATCAAACTGCTCAATGAAAACAACAGTGTATCACTATGAGATGAATGCACACATCCAAAAGTAGTTTCTCAGAAAACTTCTTTCTAGTTTTTATCTGAGGATATTTCATTTTTCACCATAGGCGTCAATGCACTCTGGAATATCCCATCTCAGATTCCACGAAGATAGTGTTAGCAAACTTCTTATTGAAAGAACGGTGTAATTCTGTGAAATGAATTCACACATCACAAAGAAATTTCTCAGAAAATTTCTTTGTAGATTTTATCTGAGGATATTTCCTTTGTTACCATAGGCTTCAATGTGATCCAAAATATTCTTTCTCAGATTCCCCAAATACAGTGCTACCAAACTGCTCCATGAAAAGGATCATGTAACTCCGTGAGATGGATTCACAAATCACAAAGCGTTTCTCAGAAAGCTTCTTTCTAGTTTTTCTCTGAGGATATTTCCTTTTTCAACGTTTGCCTCAATGCACTTGCTAATATCTCTTTGTGGATTCTACGAAAATAGTGTTAGGAAAACGCTCCATGAAAGGGAGGTGTAAATCTGTGAGTTGAATTCACACATCACAAAGCAGTTTCTCAGAATTTTTCTTTCTATTTATTTTCTGCAGATATTTCCTTTTTCTGTATAGGCCTCAGTGCACTCCAAACTATCTCTTTGCAGATTCCACGAAAACCAAGCTAGGAAACTGCTCCATGAAAAGAAAGGTGTAACTCTGTGAGACGAATTCAGATATCACAAAGAAATATCTCAGAAAGATTCTTTCTAGTTTTTATCAGAGGATATTTCCTTTGTCACCTTAGGCTTCATTGCAACCGAAAGTAACCCTTCTCAGATTCCCCAAAAACAGTGCAACAAAACTGATCTATGAAAAAAAGTCCTGTAACTCTCTGAGATGAATTAATACATTACAAAGTGATTTCTCACAAAAGCTTCTTTCTAGTTTTCGTCTGACGATATTTCCTTTGTCACCATAGGCTTCAATGCGATCCACAACATCCCTCTCAGATTCCCCCCAAAAAGTTGTATCAAACTGTGCCATGAAAATAAAGGTGTAACTTTGTGAGGTGAATTCACATATCACTAAGCAGTTTCACAGAAAGCTTCTTTTTTGTGTCTGATCTATTTCTTTTGTCAACAAAGGCTTCAATGCACTCCGAAATATCCTACTGCAGATTCCACAAAAACAGTGTTAGCAAACTGCTCCAAGAAAAGTGTGGTGTAACTCTGTGAGATGAATTCACACATCACAAGGCATTTCCTCACAAAGCTTCCTTCTAGTTTTTATCTGAAGAAATTTCCTTTTTCACCGTAGGTCTTAACTCGCTCCCAAATATCATTTTGTAGATTGCACGAAAACTGTGTCAGCAAACAGTTCCATGAAAAGAAAGATGTTACTCTATGAGATGAGTACACACATCACAAAGAAATTTCTCAGAAAGTTTCTTAATGGTTTTTATCTGATTATATTTCCATTGTCACCCTAGTCTTCAAGGTGATCCAAAATATCCCTTCTCAAATTCCCTAAAAACAGTGATACCAAACTGTTCCATGAAAAGAATGGTGTAACTCTGTGAGATGAATTCACACATCACAAAACTGTTTTTCAGACCACTTCTTTCTAGATTTTAACTGCGCATATTTCCTTTTCTCCATATTCCTCAATGCTCTCCAGAATATCCCATTGCAGATTCCATTAAAAAGTGTTAGCAACCTTCTCAATGAAAATAACTTGGTAACTCTGTGAGATGAATTCACACATCACAAAGCAGTTTCACAGAAAGCTTCTTTTTGATTTTTATCTGAGGATATTTCCTCTTTCACCATAGGTCTCAATGCACTCCCAAATAACCCTTGCAGATTCCACAAAAACAGTTTGAACAAATGGCTCCATGAAAAGAAGGTGTAACTCTGTAAAATGAATTCACACATCACAAGGAACTTTCTCAGCAACCTTCTTTGTAGTTTTTATCTGAGGATATTTCCTTTGTAACCATAGGCTTCGATGAGATTCAAAATATCCCTTGTCAGATTCCCCAAAAACAGTGTTACCAAAGTGCCCCATGAAAAGAGTGGTGTAACTCTGTGAGACGAATTCACACAACACAAAGCAGTTTCTCAGAAAGCTTCTTTCTAGTTC
Source organism: Erythrocebus patas (assembly GCA_023783455.1). Taxonomy (NCBI): domain Eukaryota; kingdom Metazoa; phylum Chordata; class Mammalia; order Primates; family Cercopithecidae; genus Erythrocebus; species Erythrocebus patas. The sequence continues at coordinate 64,694 of JAKFHT010000330.1, forward strand.
TTTTCTGAGGATATTTGCTTCGTTACCTTAGGCTTCAATAATATCCAAAATATCCCTTCTCAGACTCCCCAAAAACAGTGCTACAAAACTGCTCCATGAAAAAAATGGTGTAACTCTATGAGATGAATTGACACATAACAAAGTGGTTTCTCAGAAAGCTTCTTTTCAGCTTTTATCTGAATATATTTCCTTTGTCACCATAGGCTCAGCTCCAAATATCCCTTGCAGATTCTAGGAAAACAGTGTTAGCAAACTGCTCCATGAAAAGAAAGGAACTTTATGACTCTGTGAGATGAATTGGAACGTCACAAATCAGTTTCACAGAAAACTTCTTTTTGGTTTTGATCTGAGGATATTTCCTTTGTCACAATAGACATCATTGTGCTCCCAAATATCCTATTGCAGACTCCAAGAAAACAGTGTTATCAAACTGCTCAATGAAAATAATAGTGTAACTCTGTGAGATAAATTCACACATTGCAAAGCAGTTTCTCAGAAAGTTTCTTTCTAGTTTTTATCTAAGGGTATTTCCTTTTCATTATAGGCCTCAATGTTCTCACAAATATTCCTTCTCAGATTCCCCAAAACAGTGCTACAAAACTGCTCCATGAAAATAGTCTTGTTACTCTGTGAGATGAATTTACAAATCACAAAGAATTTTGTCAGGAAGTTTCTTACTAGTTTTTGTCTGAGGATATTTGCTTTGTCAACCTAAGCTTCAATGTACTCAGAAGTATCCCATTGCAGATTCCAAGAACACAGTGTTAGCAAACTCCTCATTGAAAACAGTGTAACTGTGTGAGATGAATTCACACATCAAAAATCAGTTTCTAAGAAGACTTCTTTTTTGTTTTTATCTGAGGGTATTTCCTTTGTCACCATAGGTTTCAATGTGATCTAAATTATCCCTTCTCAGATTCCCCAAAAACAGTGCTACCAACTGCTCCACAAGAAGAATCATGTAACCTTGTGAGATGAATTAACACATCGCCAATCAGTTTCTCAGGAAGTTTCTTTCTAATATTTTTCTGAGGTTATTTCCTTTTCCACCCTAGCCTTCAATGCACTCCCAAATACCCTTCTCAGACAGCACAAAACAGTCATACAAAAGTGCTCCCTCAACAGAAATATTTAGCTCTGTGAGGTGAATGCACACATCACAAAGGAGATTCTCAGAAAGCTTATCTCCACTTTTTAACCTGAAAATATTCCCTTTATCACCGCTGGACTCTGGGCACTCCCGAATATCCCTTTGGAGATTCCACATAAACAGTGTTACTGAACTGCTCAATGAAAAGAAAGCTGTAACTCTGTGAGATGAATTCACCCAACACAAAGCAGTTTCTCAGAAAGCTTCTTTCTAGTTTAAATCTGAAGATATTTCCTTTTCACTGTAGGCTTCAATGTGCTCCCAAATATCTCCTCTCAGATACCACAAAACAGTGATGCCAAACTGCTCCATCAACAAAAAGTTTAAGCTCTATGAGATGAATACATACATCAAAAAACTACTTCTCGAAAATCTTCTCTCCAGTTTTTATCTGAAGTTATCTCCTTTTTCACCATAGACCTCTAGGAGCTCTCAAATATCCCTTTGCAGATTCCTTAAACGGAGTGCTAGCAAACTGCTCAAAGAAAAAATGGTGTAACTCGGTGTGATGAATTCACCCATCACAAACTAATTTCTCAGAAAATTTCTTTGTATTTTTTTATCTCAGGATATTTCCTTTTCCACTGCAAACTTCTGTGCACTCCCAAATAACCCTTCTCAGACACCACAAAAACAGTGCTACCAAACTGATCCATGAAAAGAATCCTGTAACACTGTGAGATGAATTAACACATCACAAGTTGGGTTCTCAGAAAGTTTCTTTCCAGTTTTATATGAGTATATTTCCTTTGTCACTATCAGCTTCAATGCACTCCATAATATCCCATTGCAGATTCCAAGAAAACAGTGTTTGCAAACTGCACAATGAAAAGAACAGTGTAACTCTGTGAGATGAATTCACACATCACAAAGCAGTTTCTCAGAATTCTTTGTTTTGGTTTTCATCTGAGGATATTTCCTTTTCCACCAGTGGCTTCAATATACTCCCAAATAACCCTTCTTGGACACCACAAAAACAGTGATGACAAAGTGCTCCCTCTACAGAAATGTAGAACTCGATGAGACAAATGCACACATCACAAAGGAGTTTCTCCAAAAGCTTCTCTCCAGTTGTTACCTGAAGAATTTTCTTTCTCATCTTAGGCCTCTATGTTCTCCCAAATATCCCACTGCAGATTCCACAAAAACAGTGCTACCAAACTGTGCAATGATAGAATGGTTTACCTGTGTGAGAAAATTTACCCATTACAAAGTAGTTTCACAGGAAGCTTCTTTCTAATTTTTATCTGAAGGTATTTCCTTTTCCACCATAGACTTCAATGCACTCCCAAATATCCCTTCTAAGACACCACAGAAACTGTGAAGCTAAAGTGCTCCCTCAACAGAAATGTTTAGCTCTATGAGAAAAATGCATGCATCACAAAGGAGTTTCTCAGAAAACGTCTCTCCAGTTTTTACCAGAATATATTTCCTTTTTTGTCATTGGACACTATGAGCTCTTGAATATCCCTTTGCAGATTCCAGAAAAACGGTGTTACCAAAGTGCTCAATGAAAAGAAAGGTGTAAATCTGTGAGATGAATTCACTCACCACAAAGCAGTTTCTCAGGAAGCTTCTTTCTAGCTTAAATCTGAGGATATTTTCTTTTTCACTATAGGCTTCAATATGTTCCGAAATATATACTCTCAGATACCACAAAAACTGTGATGCCAAACTGCTCAGTCAACAGAAAGGTTAAAATCTATGAGATAAATAGACTCATCAAAAAACTGTTTCTCGCAAAGCTTCTCTCCAGTTTTTATCTGAAATTATTTCCTTTTTTACCGTAGACCTCTAGGGGCTCCCGAATACCCCTATGTAGATACCATAAAAACAGTGCTACTAAACTTCTCAAAGAAAACAAAGGTGTAACTCTGTGTGATGAATCCATCCATCACAAAGAAATTTATCGAAAAGATTCTTTCTAGTTTTTATCTGAGGATATTTCCTTTTCTACTATCCACTTCTTTCTAGTTTAAATCTGAGGATATTTCCATTTTCAGTACTGCAGATTCCATAAAAACAGTGCAATCAATCTGTTCCATGAAAAGAATCATGTAACTCTGTGAGATGAACTCAAAAATCACACAGCAGTTTCTCAGAAAGCTTTTTTTTAGTTTTTGTCAGAGGATATTTCCTTTGTCACCCTAAGCTCCAATGCACTCAAAAATATCCCATTGCAGATTCCAGGAAAACAGTGCTAGCAAACTGCTCCATGAAAAGAAAGGCGTGACTCTGTGAGATTAATTCACCCATCACAAAGAACTATCACAGAAAGTTTCTTTCTAATTTTTATCTGAGGATATTTCCTTTGTCACCATAGGCTTCAATGCAATCCCAAATATCCTTTCTCAGATTCAACAAAAACAGTGCTACAAAACTGCTCTTTGAAAAGGATCGTGTAACTCTGTGAGATGAATTAACACATCACAGAGCAGTTTCTCACAAAGTTGTTTTTTAGTTATTATTTGAGAATATTTCCTTTTTCACAATAGACTTCAATGCACTCCCAAATATCCTATTTCAGATTCGATGAAAACAGTGTTAGCATACTGCTTAATGAAAAGAGCTGTGTAATTCTGTGAGATGAATTCACACATCACAAAACATTTTCTCAGCAAGCTTCTTTTTGGTTTTTATCTTATTATACTTCCTTTCTCACCATAGCACCATAGGCTTCAATGCACTCCCAAGTATCCCATTACAGAGATCATGAAACCAGTGTTATCAGACTACCCAATGAAAACTACAGGGTATCTCTCTGAGATGAATTCACACATCACAAAGCAGTTTCTCAGACAATTTCTTTCTAGTTTTTTTGGGGGACTATTTCCTTTCTCACTATGGACCTCAATGTATTCCCAAATATCCCTTTGCACATTCCACAAAAACAGTGTTAACAAACTGCTCAATGAAAAGAAAGGTGCAATCCTGCGCGTTGAATTCACCCATCACAAAGACCTTTCTCAGAAAGCTTCTTTCAATTTTTTATCTGAGGATATTTCCTTTGTCACCATATGCTTCATTGTGATCCAAAATATCTCTTATCAGATTCTGCAAAAACAGTGCTACCAAACTGTTCCATGAAAAGGATCATGCAACTCTGTGAGATGAACTCACACATCAAAAAGCAATTTCTCAGAAAGCTTCTTTCTAGTTTTTATATGTGGATATTTCCTTTTAAACCATAGGCTTCAATGTGCTCCCAAATATCCCTTCTCAGACACCATAAAAACAGTGATGCCAAAGTGCTCCCTCAACAGAAACGTTTAGCTCTATGAGATGAATGCACAAATCACAAAAGATTTTATCTGAAAGCTTTTCTCCAGTTTTTACCTGGAGAATTTTCTTTTTTCACCTTAGACCTCTATGTGCTCCAAAATATCCCATTACAGATTCAACAAAAACAGTGTTACCAAACTGTTAAATGAAAAGAAAGATTTAACTCTGTGAGATGAACCCACCCAACTCAAAACAGTCTCTCAGAAAGCTTCTTTCTAGTTTTTATCTGAGGGTATTTCCTTTTTCACCATAGGCTTCTCTGTGCTCTGAATATCCCTTTGTAGATTCCTCAATATCAGGGTTAGCAAACTGCTCCATGAAAAGAGTAGTTTACCTCTGGGAGACGAATTCACCAATAGCAAATAGATTTCTCAGAAAACTCCTTTAGAGCTGTAATCTGTGCATCATATTTACTTTTCCACCATCAGCCTCAATGTGTTCCCAAATATCACTTCTCAGACACCACAAAAACAGTGATGCCAAACTGTTCAATCAGCCAAATGGTTTATCTCTCTTAGATGAATGCACACATCACAAAATAGTTTCCCAAAAACCTTCTCTCCAGTTTTTATATGAAGAAATTTTCTTTTTCATCATCAGCCTCTATGAACTCCTGAATATCCCTTTGCAGATTCCCCAAATACAGTGCTACCAAACTGCTCAATGCAAAGAAAGGTGTAACTCTGTTAGACAAATTCATGAATCACAAAGCAGTTTCTCATAAAGCTTCTTTCTAGTTTTTGTCTGAGGATGTTTCTTTTGTCACTATGGGCCTCAATGCACTCCAAATATCCTTTGCAGATTCCAAAAACAGTAGTAGCAAACTGCTCAATGAAAAAGAAAGTGTAACTCTGTGAGATGAATTCACACATCACAAAGCAGTTTCTCAGAAAGCTTCTTTCCAGTTTTATCTGAGGATATTTCTTTGTCACCAATGGCTTCAATGTGATCCAAAATATCCCATCTCAGATTAAACAAAAATAGTGCTACCAATCTTAACTATGAAAAGGATCCTGTAACTCTGTGAGATGAATTAACACATCACAAAATTTTTTCTCAGAGCTTCTTTCTAGTTTTTTATGAGAATATTTCCTTTATCACCATAAGCTTTAATTCACTCCTAAATATCCTATTGCAGATTCCAAGAAAACAATGTTATCAAATTGCTCAATGGAAACAACATTGTAACTAGGTGAGATGAATTCACACATCACAATGCAGTTTCTCAGAAATCTTTCTAGTTTTTAATTGAGGATATTTCCTTTGTCTCCATAGTCTTCAAAGTGACCCAAAATATCCCTTCTCATATTCCCCAAAAACGGTGTTAAAAATCTATTCCATGAAAAGAATGGTGTAACTCTGTGAGATGAATCCACATATCACAAAGATGTTTCTCAGAAAACTTCTTTCTAGTTTTAATCTGAGGATATTTCCTTTTTCATCATTTTAATCAATGTGCTCCCTCCAAAATATCCCATAGCAGTTTAGAAAAAAGTGTTAGCAAACTTTTCAATGAAAAGAACGGTGTAACTCTGTGAGATGAATTCTCATATCACTAAGCAGTTTAACAGAAACCTTCTTTTTGGAGTTTTAACTGCGGATATTTCCTTTGTCACCATAGGCTTCAATGCACTCTGAAATATCCTATTGCAGATTCCATGAAAACAGTGTTTTCAAACTGCTCAATGAAAAGAACAGTGTAACTCTGTGAGATGAATTCACACATCACAAAGCTTTCTCAGAAAGCTTCTTTCTAGTTTTTATCTGAGGATATTTTTTTCACCATAGGCTTCAATGCTCCCAAATATCCTTGCAGATTCCACAAAAACAGTGTTAGCAAACTGCTCCATGAAAAGAAAGGTGTAACACTGTGAGATGAATTCACACATCACAAAGAACTTTCTCAGAAAGCTTCTTTCTAGTTTTTATCTGAGGATATTTCCTTTGTCACCATAGGCTTCAATGCGATCCAAAATATCCTTCTCAGATTCCCCAAAATCAGTGCTACCAAACTGCTCCATGAAAAGATTGATGTAACTCTGTGAGATGAATTCACACATCACAAAGCTGTTTCTCAGAAAGCTTCTTCTTTAGTTTTATCTGAGGATATTTTTCACCATAGGCTTCAATGCCCAAAAATATCTTGCAGATTCCAAGAAAACAGTGTTAGCAAACTGCTCAATGAAAAGAAAGAGGGCTATGGTGAAAAAGGAAATATCTTCCGTTCAAAACTGGAAAGAAGCTTTCTGAGAAACTGCTCTGTGTTCTGTTAATTCATCTCCCAGAG
>JAKFHT010000331.1:0-71359 GCA_023783455.1 Erythrocebus patas
TGAGTCCTTTTTGAGTCAGTCGAAACAGGTTTGAGCCGGTCTGGTCCAGTTTGAGTCTGGTTTGAGCCGGTCAAAACCGGTTTGAGCCAGTCTGGCCTGGTTTGAGTCCGGTTTGAGCAGGTCCAAACCGTTTTGAGCTGGTCTCATCCGGATAAATATGGTCAAAACCGGTTGGAGTCTCTTTGAGCCGGTCAAAACCGGTTTGAGCCGGTCTGGTCGGGTTTGAGTCCAGTTTGAGCCGGTCAAAACCGGTTTGAGCAGGTCTGGCCTGGTTTGATCTGGTCAAAACCCGTATGAGACCGGTTTGAGCCGGTGAATACCGGTTTGAGATGTTCTGGTCTGGTTTGAGCAGGTTTGAGCCTTTCTGGTCTGGTGTGAGACGGTTTGAGCTGGTCTGTTACTGTTTCAGCTGGTCTGTTCCTGTTTGAGTCCCGTTTGAGCCGTTCAAAACCGGTTTGAGCCGGTCTAGTCCGGTTTGAGTCCGGTTTGAGCCAGTCAAAATCGATTGGAGACGGTCTGGCCTGCTTTGATCTGGTCAAAACCCGTATGAGTACGGTTTGAGCCGGTGAAAGCCGATTTGAGATGTTCTGGTCAGGTTTGAGTCAGTTTGAGCCAGTCTGGTCTGGCTTGAGCTGGTTTGAGCCGGTCTGTTACTGTTTGAGCCGGTCTGTTCCTGTTTGAGTCCAGTTTGAGCCATTCAAAACCGGTTTGAGCCAGGCTGGTGGGGTTTGAGTGCAGTTTGAGCCGGTCAAAATCGGTTTGAGCCAGTCTGGCCTGGTTTGATTTGGTCAAAACCCGTTGAGTCCGGTTTGAGCTGGTCAAAACCGGTTTGAGCCGGTCTGGCCTGGATTGATCCAGTTTGAGCCGGTCCAGTCATGTTTTAGTCCTGTTTGAGCCAGTCAAAACTGGTTTCAGCCGGTCTGGTTCGGTTTGAGCCGGTCTTGTCCGGTTTCAGCCTGTCAAAACCAATTGAAACCGGTCTGGGCCGGTTTGAGTCCAGTTTCAGCCGGTCAAAACCGGTTTGAGCCGGTCTGGCTTGGTTTGATCTGGTCAAAACCCCTATGAGACCGGTTTGAGCTGGTGAAAACCGGTTTGAGATGTTCTGGTCCGGTTTGAGCCAGTTTGAGCCGTTCTGGTCTGGTGTGAGCCGGTTTGAGCCGGTCTGTTCCTGCTTCAGCCTGTCTGTTCCTGTTTGAGCCCGGTTTGAGCCATTCAAAACCGGTGTGAGCCGGTCTAGTCCGGTTTGAGTCCGGTTTGAACCGGTCAAAACCGGTTTGAGCCTGTTTGTTCCGGTTTGAGTCCTTTTTGAGCCAGTCAAAACAGGTTTGAGCCTGTCTGGTCCGGTTTGAGTCCGGTTTGAGCCAGTCAAAACCGGTTTGAGCCGGTCTGGCCTGGTTTGAGTCAGGTTTGAGCAGGTCAAAACCGTTTTGAGCTGATCTGGTCCGGAAAAATACGGTCAAAACCAGTTTGAGTCTGTTTGAGCCGGTCAAAACCGGTTTGAGCCGGGCTCGTCGGGTTTGAGTCCAGTTTGAGCCGGTCAAAATTGGTTTGAGCCGGTCTGGCCTGGTTTGATTTGGTCAAAACCCGTTTGAGTCCTGTTTGAGCTGGTCAAAACCGGTTTGAGCCGGTCTGGCCTGGATTGATCAGGTTTGAGCCGGTCCGGTCATGTTTTAGTTCGGTTTGAGCAAGTCAAAACCGGTTTCAGCCGGTCTGGTTCGGTTTAAGCCGGTCTGGTCCAGTATGAGCCTGTCAAAACCGATTGAAACCGGTCTGGGCGGTTTGAGTCCGTTTGAGCCTGTCAAAACCGGTTTCAGCCGGTCTGGCCTGGTTTGATCTGGTCAAAACCCGTATGAGACCGGTTTGAGCGGTGAAAACCGGTTTGAGATGTTCTGGTCGGTTTGAGCGGTTTGAGCCGTTCTGGTCTGGTGTGAGCCGGTTTGAGCTGGTCTGTTCCTGTTTGAGCCGGTCTGTTCCTGTTTGAGTCCGGTTTGAGCCGTTCAAAACCGGTTTGAGCCGGTCTAGTCCGGTTTGAGTCCGGTTTGAGCCAGTCAAAATCGATTGGAGAGGGTCTGGCCTGGTTTGATCTGGTCAAAACCCGTATGAGTACGGTTTGAGCCGGTGAAAACCGGTTTCAGATGTTCTGGTCCGGTTTGAGCCAGTTTGAGCCGGTCTGGTCCGGCTTGAGCCGGTTTGAGCCGGTTTGTTACTGTTTGAGCCTGTCTGTTCCTGTTTGAGTCCAGTTTGAGCCATTCAAAACCGGTGTGAGCCGGTCTAGTCCGCTTTGAGTCCGGTTTCAGCTGGTCAAAACCGGTTTGAGCCTGTTTGTTCCGGTTTGAGTCCTTTTTGAGCCAGTCGAAACAGGTTTGAGCCGGTCTCGTCCGGTTTGAGTCCGGTTTGAGCCGGTCAAAACCGGTTTGAGCCGGTCTGGCCTGGTTTGAGTCCGGTTTGAGCAGGTCAAAACCGTTTTGAGCTGGTGTGGTCCGTATAAATATGGTCAAAACCTGTTTGAGTCTGTTTGAGCCGGTCAAAACCGGTTTGAGCCGGTCTGGTCGGGTTTTAGTCCAGTTTGAGCTGGTCAAAACCGGTTTGAGCAGGTCTGGCCTGGTTTGATCTGGTCAAAACCCGTATGAGACCGGTTTGAGCCGGTGAAAACCGGTTTGAGATGTTCTGGTCCGGTTTGAGCCGGTTTGAGCCGTTCTGGTCTGGTGTGAGCCGGTTTGAGCTGGTCTGTTCCTGTTTGAGCCGGTCTGTTCCTGTTTGAGTCCGGTTTGAGCCGTTCAAAACCGGTTTGAGTCTGGTTTGAGTCCGGTTTGAGTCCGGTTTGAGCCAGTCAAAATCGATTGGAGACGGTCTGGCCTGCTTTGATCTGGTCAAAACCCGTATGAGTCCGGTTTGAGCCGGTGAAAGCCGGTTTGAGATGTTCTGGTCAGGTTTGAGGCAGTTTGAGCCGGTCTGGTCTGGCTTGAGCTGGTTTGAGCCGGTCTGTTACTGTTTGAGCCGGTCTGTTCCTGTTTGAGTCCAGTTTGAGCTGGTCTGGTCCGGATAAATATGGTCAAAACCGGTTTGAGCCGGTCTAGTCCGGTTTGAGTCCGGTTTCAGCCGGTCAAAACCGGTTTGAGCCTGTTTGTTCGGTTTGAGTCCTTTTGAGCCAGTCGAAACAGGTTTGAGCCGGTCTGGTCCGGTTTGAGTCCGGTTTGAGCCGGTCAAAACCGGTTTGAGCCGGTCTGGCCTGGTTTGAGTCCGGTTTGAGCAGGTCAAAACCGTTTTGAGCTGGTCTGGTCCGGATAAATATGGTCAAAACCGGTTTGAGTCTGTTTGAGCCGGTCAAAACCGGTTTGAGCCGGTCTGGTCGGTTTGAGTCCAGTTTGAGCCGGTCAAAACCGGTTTGAGCAGGTCTGGCCTGGTTTGATCTGGTCAAAACCCGTATGAGACCGGTTTGAGCCGTCAAAACCGGTTTGAGATGTTCTGGTCCGGTTTGAGCCGGTTTGAGCCATTCTGGTCTGGTGTGAGCCGGTTTGAGCTGGTCTGTTCCTGTTTGAGCCGGTCTGTTCCTGTTTGAGTCCGGTTTGAGCCGTTCAAAACCGGTTTGAGCCGGTCTAGTCCGGTTTGAGTCCGGTTTGAGCCAGTCAAAATCGATTGAAGACGGTCTGGCCTGCTTTGATCTGGTCAAAACCCGTATGAGTACGGTTTGAGGCGGTGAAAGCCGGTTTGAGATGTTCTGGTCAGGTTTGAGGCAGTTTGAGCCGGTCTGGTCTGGCTTGAGCCGGTTTGAGCCGGTCTGTTACTGTTTGAGCCGGTCTGTTCCTGTTTGAGTCCAGTTTGAGCCATTCAAAACCGGTTTGAGCCGGTCTGGTCGGTTTGAGTCCAGTTTGAGCCGGTCAAAATTGGTTTGAGCCGGTCTGGCCTGGTTTGATTTGGTCAAAACCCGTTTGAGTCCGGTTTGAGCTGGTCAAAACCGGTTTGAGCCGGTCTGGCCTGGTTGATCCGGTTTGAGCGGTCTAGTCCGGTTTGAGTCCGGTTTGAGCTGGTCAAAACCGGTTTCAGCCGGTCTGGTTCGGTTTGAGCCGGTCTTGTCCGGTTTGAGCCTGTCAAAACCGATTGAAACCGGTCTGGGCCGGTTTGAGTCCGGTTTCAGCCAGTCAAAACCGGTTTGAGCCGGTCTGGCCTGGTTTGATCTGGTCAAAACCCGTATGAGACCGGTTTGAGCCGGTGAAAACCAGTTTGAGATGTTCTGGTCTGGTTTGAGCCGGTTTGAGCCGTTCTGGTCTGGTGTGAGCCGGTTTGAGCTGGTCTGTTCCTGCTTGAGCCTGTCTGTTGCTGTTTGAGTCCGGTTTGAGCCGTTCAAAACCGGTTTGAGCTGGTCTGTTCCTGTTTGAGTCCGGTTTGAGTCCGGTTTGAGCCAGTCAAAATCGATTGGAGAGGTCTGGCCTGGTTTGATCTGGTCAAAACCCGTATGAGTCGGTTTGAGCCGGTGAAAACCGGTTTGAGATGTTCTGGTCAGGTTTGAGCCAGTTTGAGCCGGTCTGGTCTGGCTTGAGCCAGTTTGAGCCGGTCTGTTACTGTTTGAGCCTGTCTGTTCCTGTTTGAGTCCAGTTTGAGCCATTCAAAACCGGTTTTAGCCGGTCTAGTCCGGTTTGAGTCCGGTTTCAGCCGGTCAAAACCGGTTTGAGCCTGTTTGTTCTGCTTTGAGTACTTTTTGAGCCAGTCAAAACAGGTGTGAGCCGGTCTGGTCTGGTTTGAGTCCGGTTTGAGCCGGTCAAAACCGGTTTGAGCCGGTCTGGCCTGGTTTGAGTCCGGTTTGAGCAGGTCAAAACCGTTTTGAGCTGATCTGGTCTGGAAAAATACGGTCAAAACCAGTTTGAGTCTGTTTGAGCCGGTCAAAACCGGTTTGAGCGGTCTGGTCGGTTTGAGTCCAGTTTGAGCCAGTCAAAATTGGTTTGAGCCGGTCTGGCCTGGTTTGATTTGGTCAAAACCCGTTTGAGTCCGGTTTGAGCTGGTCAAAACCGGTTTGAGCGGTCTGGCCTGGATTGATCCGGTTTGAGCGGTCTGAGCGGTCTAGTCCGGTTTGAGTCGGTTTGAGCAGTCAAAACCGGTTTCAGCCGGTCTGGTTCGGTTTGAGCCGGTCTGGTCCGGTTTGAGCCTGTCAAAACCGATTGAAACCGGTCTGGGCGGTTTGAGTCGGTTTCAGCCGGTCAAAACCGGTTTGAGCCAGTCTGGCCTGGTTTGATCTGGTCAAAACCCGTATGAGACCGGTTTGAGCCAGTGAAAACCGGTTTGAGATATTCTGGTCGGTTTGAGCGGTTTGAGCCATTCTGGTCTGGTGTGAGCGGTTTGAGCTGGTCTGTTCCTGTTTGAGCCGGTCTGTTCCTGTTTGAGTCGGTTTGAGCCGTTCAAAACCGGTTTGAGCGGTCTAGTCGGTTTGAGTCGGTTTGAGCCAGTCAAAATCGATTGGAGCGGTCTGGCCTGCTTTGATCTGGTCAAAACCCGTATGAGTCGGTTTGAGCGGTGAAAACCGGTTTGAGATGTTCTGGTCAGGTTTGAGGCAGTTTGAGCCGGTCTGGTCTGGCTTGAGCCGGTTTGAGCAGGTCTGTTACTGTTTGAGCCGGTCTGTTCCTGTTTGAGTCCAGTTTGAGCCATTCAAAACCGGTTTGAGCGGTCTGGTCGGTTTGAGTCAGTTTGAGCCGGTCAAAATTGGTTTGAGCGGTCTGGCCTGGTTTGATTTGGTCAAAACCCGTTTGAGTCTGGTTTGAGCTGGTCAAAACCGGTTTGAGCGGTCTGGCCTGGATTGATCCGGTTTGAGCCGGTCCGGTCATGTTTTAGTCCGGTTTGAGCAGGTCAAAACCGGTTTCAGCGGTCTGGTTCGGTTTGAGCCGGTCTGGTCGGTTTGAGCCTGTCAAAACCGATTGAAACCGGTCTGGGCGGTTTGAGTCGGTTTCAGCCGGTCAAAACCGGTTTGAGCGGTCTGGCCTGGTTTGATCTGGTCAAAACCCGTATGAGACCGGTTTGAGCCGGTGAAAACCGGTTTGAGATGTTCTGGTCCGGTTTGAGCTGGTTTGAGCCGTTCTGGTCTGGTGTGAGCCGGTTTGAGCTGGTCTGTTCCTGCTTGAGCCTGTCTGTTCCTGTTTGAGTCGGTTTGAGCCGTTCAAAACCGGTTTGAGCCGGTCTAGTCCGGTTTGAGTCCGGTTTGAGCCAGTCAAAATCGGTTTGAGAGAGTCTGGCCTGGTTTGATCTGGTCAAAACCGTTTGAGTCCGGTTTGAGCCGGTGAAAACCGGTTTGAGATGTTCTGGTCCGGTTTGAGCCAGTTTGAGCCGGTCTGGTCTGGCTTGAGCCGGTTTGAGCTGGTCTGTTCCTGTTTGAGCCGGTCTGTTCCTGTTTGAGTCAGTTTGAGCCATTCAAAACCGGTTTGAGCCGGGCTGGTCGGTTTGAGTCCAGTTTGAGCCGGTCAAAATCGGTTTGAGCCGGTCTGGCCTGGTTTGATTTGGTCAAAACCCGTTTGAGTCCGGTTTGAGCTGGTCAAAACCGGTTTGAGCAGTCTGGCCTGGTTTGATCCGGTCAAAACCCGTATGAGTCTGGATTGAGCCGGTGAAAACCGGTTTGAGATGTTCTGGTCCGGTTTGAGCGGTTTGAGCGGTCTGGTCTGGCTTGAGCCGGTTTTAGCCGGTCTCTTCCTGTTTGAGTCGGTTTGAGCCAGTTCAAACCGGTTTGAGCCGGTTTGAGCTGGTGAAAACCGGTTTGAGTCGGTTTGAGCCAGTCAAAACCGGTTTGAGCAGTTTGAGCCGGTCTGGTCCGGTTTGAGCCGTTCAAAACCGGTTTGAGCCAGTCAAAACCGGTTTGAGCCGTTCTGGTGCTGTTTGATCCGGTTGGAGCCGGTCAAAACATTTTGAGTTCGTTTGAGGCGGTCTGGTCTGTTCCGGTTTGAGCCGGTCAAAACCGGTTTGAGCCAGTGTGGTCCGGTTTGAGTCGGGTTTGAGCCAGTCAAAACAGGTTTGAGCCGGTCTGGTACGGTTTGAGTCCGGTTTCAGCTGGTCAAAATCGGTTTGAGAGAGTCTGGCCTGGTTTGATCTGGTCAAAACCCGTTTGAGTCCGGTTTGAGCCGGTCAAAACCGGTTTGAGTCGGTCCGGATCAGTTTGAACCGTTCAAAACCTGTTTGAGCCGGTCTGGTCAGGTTTGAGATGGTTTGAGCCGGTCTGGTCTGGTTAGAGATGTTCTGGTCGGGTTTCAGCCGGTCAAAACCGGTTTGAGCCCATCTCGTCCGGTTTGAGCTGGTCAAAACCGGTTTGAGCTGGTCTGCTGCGGATTGATCCCGTTTGAGCTGGTCTGGTCCGGTTTGATTAGATTTGAGCGGGTCAAAACCGATTTGAGCATATCCTGTCGCGTTTGAGACCCGTTTGAGCAGGTCAAAACCGTTGAGAGCTGGTCTGGTCCGGTTTGAGTCCGGTTTGAGCCGGTCAAAACCGGTTTGAGCCGGTCTGGTCTTGTTTGATCTGGTTTCAGCTGTTCTGGTCTGCTTTGAGCCGTTCAAAACCGGTTTGAGCCGGTCCGATCCGGTTTTAGTCCGGTTTGAGCCTTTCAAAACCGGTTTCAGCCGGTCTGCTTTGGTTTGAGCCAGTCTGGTCCGGTTGGAGCCTGTCTGAACCGGTTGGAACCGGTCTGGGCCGGTTTGAGTCCGGTTTCAGCCAGTCAAAACAAGTTTGAGTCGGTCTGGCCTGGTTTGATCTGGTCAAAACCCGTATGAGACCGGTTTGAGCCGGTGAAAACCGGTTTGAGATGTTCTGGTCCGGTTTGAGCCAGTTTGAGCCGTTCTGGTCTGGTGTGAGCCGGTTTGAGCTGGTCTGTTCCTGCTTGAGCCTGTCTGTTCCTGTTTGAGCCCGGTTTGAGCAGTTCAAAACCGGTTTGAGCCGGTCTAGTCCGGTTTGAGTCCGGTTTGAGCCAGTCAAGATCGATTGGAGAGGGTCTGGCCTGCTTTGATCTGGTCAAAACCCGTATGAGTACGGTTTGAGCCGGTGAAAACCGGTTTGAGATGTTCTGATCCGGTTTGAGCCAGTTTGAGCCGGTCTGGACTGGCTTGAGCCGGTTTCAGCCGGTCTGTTACTGTTTGAGCCGGTCTGTTCCTGTTTGAGTCCAGTTTGAGCCATTCAAAACCGGTGTGAGCCGGTCTAGTCCGGTTTGAGTCCGTTTGAGCCGGTCAAAACCGGTTTGAGCCTGTTTGTTCCGGTTTGAGTCCTTTTGAGCCAGTCAAAACAGGTTTGAGCCGGTCTGGTCCGGTTTGAGTCCGTTTGAGCCGGTCAAAACCGGTTTGAGCGGTTTGAGCCGGTCTGGCCTGGTTTGAGTCCGGTTTGAGCAGGTCAAAACCGTTTTGAGCTGGTCTGGTCCGGATAAATATGGTCAAAACCGGTTTGAGTCTGTTTGAGCGGTCAAAACCGGTTTGAGCCGGTCTGGTCGGTTTGAGTCCGGTTTGAGCCGTTCAAAACCGGTTTGAGCAGGTCTGGCCTGGTTTGATCTGGTCAAAACCCCTATGAGACCGGTTTGAGCCGGTGAAAACCGGTTTGAGATGTTCTGGTCCGGTTTGAGCCGGTTTGAGCCATTCTGGTCTGGTGTGAGCCGGTTTGAGCTGGTCTGTTCCTGTTTGAGCCGGTCTGTTCCTGTTTGAGTCCGGTTTGAGCCGTTCAAAACCGGTTTGAGCCGGTCTAGTCCGGTTTGAGTCCGGTTTGAGCCAGTCAAAATCGATTGGAGCGGTCTGGCCTGGTTTGATCTGGTCAAAACCCGTATGAGTCGGTTTGAGCGGTGAAATCCGGTTTGAGATGTTCTGGTCAGGTTTGAGGCTGTTTGAGCCGTTCTGGTCTGGTTTGAGCCGGTTTGAGCTGGTCTGTTACTGTTTGAGCCGGTCTGTTCCTGTTTGAGTCCAGTTTGAGCCATTCAAAACCGGTTTGAGCCGGGCTGGTCGGGTTTGAGTCCAGTTTGAGCCGGTCAAAATTGGTTTGAGCCGGTCTGGCCTGGATTGATCCGGTTTGAGCCGGTCCAGTCATGTTTTAGTCCGGTTTGAGCCAGTCAAAACCGGTTTCAGCCGGTCTGGTTCGGTTTGAGCCGGTCTGGTCCGGTTTGAGCCTGTCAAAACCGATTGAAACCGGTCTGGGCCGGTTTGAGTCCGGTTTCAGCCAGTCAAAACCGGTTTGAGCCGGTCTGGCCTGGTTTGATCTGGTCAAAACCCGTATGAGACCGGTTTGAGCCGGTGAAAACCGGTTTGAGATGTTCTGGTCCGGTTTGAGCCGGTTTGAGCCGTTCTGGTCTGGTGTGAGTCGGTTTGAGCTGGTCTGTTCCTGTTTGAGCCGGTCTGTTCCTGTTTGAGTCCGGTTTGAGCCGTTCAAAACCGGTTTGAGCCGGTCTAGTCCGGTTTGAGTCCGGTTTGAGCCAGTCAAAATCGATTGGAGACGGTCTGGCCTGGTTTGATCTGGTCAAAACCCGTATGAGACGGTTTGAGCGGTGAAAGCCGGTTTGAGATGTTCTGGTCAGGTTTGAGGCAGTTTGAGCCGGTCTGGTCTGGCTTGAGCCGGTTTGAGCCGGTCTGTTACTGTTTGAGCCGGTCTGTTCCTGTTTGAGTCCAGTTTGAGCCATTCAAAACCGGTGTGAGCCGGTTTGAGCTGGTCTGGTCCGGTTTGAGTCCGGTTTCAGCCGGTCAAAACCGGTTTGAGCCTGTTTGTTCCGGTTTGAGTCCTTTTTGAGCCAGTCAAAACAGGTTTGAGCCGGTCTGGTCCGGTTTGAGTCCAGTTTGAGCAGGTCAAAACCGTTTTGAGCTGGTCTGGTCCGGATAAATATGGTCAAAACCGGTTTGAGTCTGTTTGAGCCGGTCAAAACCGGTTTGAGCCGGTCTGGTCGGGTTTGAGTCAGTTTGAGCGGTCAAAACCGGTTTGAGCCGGTCTGGCCTGGTTTGATTTGGTCAAAACCCGTTTGAGTCCGGTTTGAGCTGGTCAAAACCGGTTTGAGCAGTCTGGCCTGGTTTGATCCGGTTTGAGCCGGTCCAGTCATATTTTAGTCCGGTTTGAGCCAGTCAAAACCGGTTTCAGCGGTCTGGTTCGGTTTGAGCCGGTCTGGTCCGGTTTGAGCCTGTCAAAACCGTTTGAGTCCGGTTTGAGCCGGTTTGAGTCCGTTTCAGCCGGTCAAAACCGGTTTGAGCCGGTCTGGCCTGGTTTGATCTGGTCAAAACCCGTATGAGACGGTTTGAGCCGGTGAAAACCGGTTTGAGATGTTCTGGTCGGTTTGAGCCGGTTTGAGCCGTTCTGGTCTGGTTTGAGCCGGTTTGAGCTGGTCTGTTCCTGTTTGAGCCGGTCTGTTCCTGTTTGAGTCCGGTTTGAGCCGTTCAAAACCGGTTTGAGCCGGTCTAGTCCGGTTTGAGTCCGGTTTGAGCCAGTCAAAATCGATTGGAGAGGTCTGGCCTGCTTTGATCTGGTCAAAACCCGTATGAGTACGGTTTGAGCCGGTGAAAGCCGGTTTGAGATGTTCTGGTCAGGTTTGAGGCAGTTTGAGCCGTTCTGGTCTGGTTTGAGCCGGTTTGAGCTGGTCTGTTACTGTTTGAGCCGGTCTGTTCCTGTTTGAGTCCAGTTTGAGCCATTCAAAACCGGTGTGAGCCGGTCTAGTCCGGTTTGAGTCCGGTTTCAGCCGGTCAAAACCGGTTTGAGCCTGTTTGTTCCGGTTTGAGTCCTTTTGAGCCAGTCAAAACAGGTTTGAGCGGTCTGGTCGGTTTGAGTCGGTTTGAGCCGGTCAAAACCGGTTTGAGCCTGTCTGGCCTGGTTTGAGTCCGGTTTGAGCAGGTCAAAACCGTTTTGAGCTGGTCTGGTCCGGATAAATATGGTCAAAACCGGTTTGAGTCTGTTTGAGCCGGTCAAAACCGGTTTGAGCCGGTCTGGTCGGGTTTGAGTCCAGTTTGAGCCGTCAAAACCGGTTTGAGCGGTCTGGCCTGGTTTGATCTGGTCAAAACCCGTATGAGACCGGTTTGAGCCGGTGAAAACCGGTTTGAGATGTTCTGGTCCGGTTTGAGCCGGTTTGAGCCATTCTGGTCTGGTGTGAGCCGGTTTGAGCTGGTCTGTTCCTGTTTGAGCCGGTCTGTTCCTGTTTGAGTCCAGTTTGAGCCATTCAAAACCGGTGTGAGCCGGTCTAGTCCGGTTTGAGTCCGGTTTCAGCCGGTCAAAACCGGTTTGAGCCTGTTTGTTCCGGTTTGAGTCCTTTTTGAGCCAGTCAAAACAGGTTTGAGCCGGTCTGGTCCGGTTTGAGTCCGGTTTGAGCAGGTCAAAACCGTTTTGAGCTGGTCTGGTCCGGATAAATATGGTCAAAACCGGTTTGAGTCTGTTTGAGCCGGTCAAAACCGGTTTGAGCAGGTCTGGCCTGGTTTGATCTGGTCAAAACCCGTATGAGACCGGTTTGAGCCGGTGAAAACCGGTTTGAGATGTTCTGGTCCGGTTTGAGCCGGTTTGAGCCGTTCTGGTCTGGTGTGAGTCGGTTTGAGCTGGTCTGTTTTTGTTTGAGCCGGTCTGTTCCTGTTTGAGTCCGGTTTGAGCCGTTCAAAACCGGTTTGAGCCGGTCTAGTCGGTTTGAGTCGGTTTGAGCCAGTCAAAATCGATTGGAGAGGTCTGGCCTGCTTTGATCTGGTCAAAACCCGTATGAGTACGGTTTGAGCCGGTGAAAGCCGGTTTGAGATGTTCTGGTCAGGTTTGAGGCAGTTTGAGCCGGTCTGGTCTGGCTTGAGCGGTTTGAGCGGTCTGTTACTGTTTGAGCCGGTCTGTTCCTGTTTGAGTCCAGTTTGAGCCATTCAAAACCGGTGTGAGCCGGTCTAGTCCGGTTTGAGTCCAGTTTGAGCCGGTCAAAATCGGTTTGAGCCGGTCTGGCCTGGTTTGATTTGGTCAAAACCCGTTTGAGTCCGGTTTGAGCTGGTCAAAACCGGTTTGAGCCGGTCTGGCCTGGATTGATCCGGTTTGAGCCGGTCCGGTCATGTTTTAGTCCGGTTTGAGCCAGTCAAAACCGGTTTCAGCCGGTCTGGTTCGGTTTGAGCCGGTCTAGTCGGTTTGAGCCTGTCAAAACCGATTGAAACCGGTCTGGGCGGTTTGAGTCCGGTTTCAGCCGGTCAAAACCGGTTTGAGCCGGTCTGGCCTGGTTTGATCTGGTCAAAACCCGTATGAGACCGGTTTGAGCCGGTGAAAACCGGTTTGAGATGTTCTGGTCGGTTTGAGCCGGTTTGAGCCGGTCTGGTCTGGTGTGAGCGGTTTGAGCTGGTCTGTTCCTGCTTGAGCCTGTCTGTTCCTGTTTGAGTCCGGTTTGAGCCATTCAAAACCGGTGTGAGCCGGTCTAGTCCGGTTTGAGTCCGGTTTGAGCCGGTCAAAACCGGTTTGAGCCTGTTTGTTCGGTTTGAGTCCTTTTGAGCCAGTCAAAACAGGTTTGAGCCGGTCTGGTCGGTTTGAGTCCAGTTTGAGCCGGTCAAAACCGGTTTGAGCAGGTCTGGCCTGGTTTGATCTGGTCAAAACCCGTATGAGACCGGTTTGAGCGGTGAAAACCGGTTTGAGATGTTCTGGTCGGTTTGAGCGGTTTGAGCCATTCTGGTCTGGTGTGAGCCGGTTTGAGCTGGTCTGTTCGTGTTTGAGCCGGTCTGTTCCTGTTTGAGTCCAGTTTGAGCCATTCAAAACCGGTGTGAGCCGGTCTAGTCCGGTTTGAGTCCGGTTTCAGCCGGTCAAAACAGGTTTGAGCCTGTTTGTTCCGGTTTGAGTCTTTTTGAGCCAGTCAAAAGAGATTTGAGCCGGTCTGGTCCAGTTTGAGTCCGGTTTGAGCAGGTCAAAACCGTTTTGAGCTGGTCTGGTCCGGATGAATATGGTCAAAACCGGTTTGAGTCTGTTTGAGCCGGTCAAAACCGGTTTGAGCAGGTCTGGCCTGGTTTGATCAGGTCAAAACCCGTATGAGACCGGTTTGAGCCGGTGAAAACCGGTTTGAGATGTTCTGGTCTGATTTGAGCCGGTTTGAGCCATTCTGGTCTGGTGTGAGTCGGTTTGAGCTGGTCTGTTCCTGTTTGAGCCAGTCTGTTCCTGTTTGAGTCCGGTTTGGGCCGTTCAAAACGGTTTGAGCCGGTCTAGTCCGGTTTGAGTCCGGTTTGAGCCAGTCAAAATCGATTGAGCGGTCTGGCCTGGTTTGATCTGGTCAAAACCCGTATGAGACCGGTTTGAGCGGTGAAAACCGGTTTGAGATGTTCTGGTCCGGTTTGAGCAGTTTGAGCCGTTCTGGTCTGGTTTGAGCCGGTTTGAGCTGGTCTGTTACTGTTTGAGCCTGTCTGTTCCTGTTTGAGTCCAGTTTGAGCCATTCAAAACCGGTGTGAGCCGGTCTAGTCCGGTTTGAGTCCGGTTTCAGCCGGTCAAAACCGGTTTGAGCCTGTTTGTTCCGGTTTGAGTCCTTTTTGAGCCAGTCAAAACAGGTTTGAGCCGGTCTGGTCGGTTTGAGTCGGTTTGAGCGGTCAAAACCGGTTTGAGCCGGTCTGGCCTGGTTTGAGTCCGGTTTGAGCAGGTCAAAACCGTTTTGAGCTGGTCTGGTCCGGATAAATATGGTCAAAACCGGTTTGAGTCTGTTTGAGCCGGTCAAAACCGGTTTGAGCCATTCTGGTCTGGTGTGAGCCGGTTTGAGCAGTTTGAGCCGTTCAAAACCGGTTTGAGCCGGTCTGGCCTGGTTTGAGTCCGGTTTGAGCAGGTCAAAACCGTTTTGAGCTGATCTGGTCCGGAAAAATACGGTCAAAACCAGTTTGAGTCTGTTTGAGCCGGTCAAAACCGGTTTGAGCCGGGCTGGTCGGGTTTGAGTCCAGTTTGAGCCGGTCAAAATTGGTTTGAGCCGGTCTGGCCTGGTTTGATTTGGTCAAAACCCGTTTGAGTCCGGTTTGAGCTGGTCAAAACCGGTTTGAGCCGGTCTGGCCTGGATTGATCCGGTTTGAGCCGGTCCAGTCATGTTTTAGTCGGTTTGAGTCCGGTTTGAGCCAGTCAAAACCGGTTTCAGCCGGTCTGGTTCGGTTTGAGCGGTCTGTTACTGTTTGAGCCTGTGAAAACCGATTGAAACCGGTCTGGGCCGGTTTGAGTCCGGTTTCAGCCAGTCAAAACCGGTTTGAGCCTGTCTGGCCTGGTTTGATCTGGTCAAAACCCGTATGAGTCCGGTTTGAGCTGGTCAAAACCGGTTTGAGCCGGTCTGGCCTGGATTGATCCGGTTTGAGCCGGTCCAGTCATGTTTTAGTCCGGTTTGAGCCAGTCAAAACCGGTTTCAGCCGGTCTGGTTCGGTTTGAGCCGGTCTGTTACTGTTTGAGCCTGTCAAAACCGATTGAAACCGGTCTGGGCGGTTTGAGTCGGTTTCAGCCAGTCAAAACCGGTTTGAGCCTGTCTGGCCTGGTTTGATCTGGTCAAAACCCGTATGAGACCGGTTTGAGCGGTGAAAACCGGTTTGAGATGTTCTGGTCGGTTTGAGCGGTTTGAGCTGGTCTGGTCCGGTTTGAGTCGGTTTGAGCTGGTCTGTTCCTGTTTGAGCTGTCTGTTCCTGTTTGAGTCCGGTTTGAGCCGTTCAAAACCGGTTTGAGCCGGTCTAGTCCGGTTTGAGTCCGGTTTGAGCCAGTCAAAATCGATTGGAGAGGTCTGGCCTGGTTTGATCTGGTCAAAACCCGTATGAGACGGTTTGAGCCGGTGAAAACCGGTTTGAGATGTTCTGGTCGGTTTGAGGCAGTTTGAGCCGGTCTGGTCTGGCTTGAGCGGTTTGAGCCGGTCTGTTACTGTTTGAGCCGGTCTGTTCCTGTTTGAGTCAGTTTGAGCCATTCAAAACCGGTGTGAGCCGGTCTAGTCCGGTTTGAGTCCGGTTTCAGCCGGTCAAAACCGGTTTGAGCCTGTTTGTTCCGGTTTGAGTCCTTTTTGAGCCAGTCAAAACAGGTTTGAGCGGTCTGGTCCGGTTTGAGTCCGGTTTGAGCCGGTCAAAACCGGTTTGAGCCGGTCTGGCCTGGTTTGAGTCCGGTTTGAGCAGGTCAAAACCGTTTTGAGCTGATCTGGTCCGGAAAAATACGGTCAAAACCAGTTTGAGTCTGTTTGAGCCGGTCAAAACCGGTTTGAGCCGGGCTGGTCGGTTTGAGTCCAGTTTGAGCCGGTCAAAATTGGTTTGAGCCGGTCTGGCCTGGTTTGATTTGGTCAAAACCCGTTTGAGTCCGGTTTGAGCTGGTCAAAACCGGTTTGAGCCAGTCTGGCCGGGGTTGATCCGGTTTGAGCCGGTCCAGTCATGTTTTAGTCCGGTTTGAGCCAGTCAAAACCGGTTTCAGCCGGTCTGGTTCGGTTTGAGCCGGTCTGGTCCGGTTTGAGCCTGTCAAAACCGATTGAAACCGGTCTGGGCGGTTTGAGTCAGTTTCAGCCGGTCAAAACCGGTTTGAGCCGGTCTGGCCTGGTTTGATCTGGTCAAAACCCGTATGAGACCGGTTTGAGCCGGTGAAAACCGGTTTGAGATGTTCTGGTCGGTTTGAGCCGGTTTGAGCCGGTCTGGTCTGGTGTGAGCCGGTTTGAGCTGGTCTGTTCCTGCTTGAGCCTGTCTGTTCCTGTTTGAGTCCGGTTTGAGCCATTCAAAACCGGTGTGAGCCGGTCTAGTCCGGTTTGAGTCGGTTTGAGCCGGTCAAAACCGGTTTGAGCCTGTTTGTTCCGGTTTGAGTCCTTTTGAGCCAGTCAAAACAGGTTTGAGCCGGTTTGAGCCGGTCTGGTCCGGTTTGAGTCCGGTTTGAGCCAGTCAAAACCGGTTTGAGCCGGTCTGGCCTGGTTTGAGTCTGGTTTGAGCCGGTCAAAACCGGTTTGAGCCGGTCTGGTTCGGTTTGAGTCCGGTTTGAGCCAGTCAAAATCGATTGAGACGGTCTGGCCTGGTTTGATCTGGTCAAAACCCGTATGAGACCGGTTTGAGCGGTGAAAACCGGTTTGAGATGTTCTGGTCTGGTTTGAGCCGGTTTGAGCCGGTCTGGTCTGGCTTGAGCCGGTTTGAGCGGTCTGTTACTGTTTGAGCCTGTCTGTTCCTGTTTGAGTCCAGTTTGAGCCATTCAAAACCGGTGTGAGCCGGTCTAGTCCGGTTTGAGTCCGGTTTCAGCCGGTCAAAACCGGTTTGAGCCTGTTTGTTCCGGTTTGAGTCCTTTTTGAGCCAGTCAAAACAGGTTTGAGCCGGTCTGGTCCGGTTTGAGTCGGTATTGAGCCGGTCAAAACCGGTTTGAGCCAGTCTGGCCTGGTTTGAGTCCGGTTTGAGCAGGTCAAAACCGTTTTGAGCTGATCTGGTCCGGAAAAATACGGTCAAAACCAGTTTGAGTCTGTTTGAGCCGGTCAAAACCGGTTTGAGCCGGGCTGGTCGGGTTTGAGTCCAGTTTGAGCCGGTCAAAATTGGTTTGAGCCGGTCTGGTCTGGTTTGATTTGGTCAAAACCCGTTTGAGTCCGGTTTGAGCTGGTCAAAACCGGTTTGAGCCGGTCTGGCCTGGATTGATCCGGTTTGAGCCGGTCCAGTCATGTTTTAGTCCGGTTTGAGCAGGTCAAAACCGGTTTGAGCAGTCAAAACCGGTTTGAGCGGTCTGGCCTGGTTTGATCTGGTCAAAACCGTATGAGACCGGTTTGAGCCGGTGAAAACCGGTTTGAGATGTTCTGGTCGGTTTGAGCGGTTTGAGCCATTCTGGTCTGGTGTGAGCGGTTTGAGCCGGTTTGAGCTGGTCTGTTCCTGCTTGAGCCTGTCTGTTCCTGTTTGAGTCCGGTTTGAGCCGTTCAAAACCGGTTTGAGCGGTCTAGTCGGTTTGAGTCGGTTTGAGCCAGTCAAAATCGATTGGAGAGGTCTGGCCTGGTTTGATCTGGTCAAAACCCGTATGAGACGGTTTGAGCCGGTGAAAACCGGTTTGAGATGTTCTGGTCAGGTTTGAGCCAGTTTGAGCCGGTCTGGTCTGGCTTGAGCCGGTTTGAGCCGGTCTGTTACTGTTTGAGCCGGTCTGTTCCTGTTTGAGTCCAGTTTGAGCCATTCAAAACCGGTGTGAGCCGGTCTAGTCCGGTTTGAGTCCGGTTTCAGCCGGTCAAAACCGGTTTGAGCCTGTTTGTTCCGGTTTGAGTCCTTTTTGAGCCAGTCAAAACAGGTTTGAGCCGGTCTGGTCCGGTTTGAGTCCGGTTTGAGCCGGTCAAAACCGGTTTGAGCCAGTCTGGCCTGGTTTGAGTCCGGTTTGAGCAGGTCAAAACCGTTTTGAGCTGATCTGGTCCGGATAAATATGGTCAAAACCGGTTTGAGTCTGTTTGAGCCGGTCAAAACCGGTTTGAGCCGGTCTGGTCGGCTTTGAGTCCAGTTTGAGCCAGTCAAAATTGGTTTGAGCCGGTCTGGTCCGGTTTGAGCGGTTTGAGCGGTTTGAGCCGTCAAAACCGGTTTGAGTCTGGTTTGAGCCGGTCAAAATCGGTTTGAGCCGGTCTGGCCTGGATTGATCCGGTTTGAGCCGGTCCAGTCATGTTTTAGTCCGGTTTGAGCAGGTCAAAACCGTTTTGAGCCGGTTTGAGCCGGTCTGGTTCGGTTTGAGCCGGTCTGGTCCGGTTTGAGCCTGTCAAAACCGATTGAAACCGGTCTGGGCCGGTTTGAGTCCGGTTTCAGCCAGTCAAAACGGTTTGAGCCGGTCTGGCCTGGTTTGATCTGGTCAAAACCCGTATGAGACGGTTTGAGCCGGTGAAAACCGGTTTGAGATGTTCTGGTCGGTTTGAGCCGGTTTGAGCGGTCTGGTCTGGTTTGAGCCGGTTTGAGCTGGTCTGTTCCTGCTTGAGCCTGTCTGTTCCTGTTTGAGTCGGTTTGAGCCGTTCAAAACCGGTTTGAGCGGTCTAGTCGGTTTGAGTCCGGTTTGAGCCAGTCAAAATCGATTGGAGCGGTCTGGCCTGGTTTGATCTGGTCAAAACCCGTATGAGACGGTTTGAGCCGGTGAAAACCGGTTTGAGATATTCTGGTCGGTTTGAGCGGTTTGAGCCAGTTTGAGCCGGTCTGGTCTGGCTTGAGCCGGTTTGAGCCGGTCTGTTACTGTTTGAGCCTGTCTGTTCCTGTTTGAGTCCAGTTTGAGCCATTCAAAACCGGTGTGAGCCGGTCTAGTCCGGTTTGAGTCCGGTTTCAGCCGGTCAAAACCGGTTTGAGCTGGTCTGTTCCGGTTTGAGTCCAGTTTGAGCCAGTCAAAACAGGTTTGAGCCGGTCTGGTCCGGTTTGAGTCCGGTTTGAGCCGGTCAAAACCGGTTTGAGCCGGTCTGGCCTGGTTTGAGTCCGGTTTGAGCAGGTCAAAACCGTTTTGAGCTGGTCTGGTCCGGATAAATATGGTCAAAACCGGTTTGAGTCTGTTTGAGCCGGTCAAAACCGGTTTGAGCCGGTCTGGTCGGGTTTGAGTCCAGTTTGAGCCGGTCAAAATTGGTTTGAGCCGGTCTGGCCTGGTTTGATTTGGTCAAAACCCGTTTGAGTCGGTTTGAGCTGGTCAAAACCGGTTTGAGCCGTTCTGGTCTGGTTTGAGCCGGTTTGAGCCGGTCCAGTCATGTTTTAGTCCGGTTTGAGCCAGTCAAAACCGGTTTCAGCCGGTCTGGTTCGGTTTGAGCCGGTCTTGTCCGGTTTGAGCCTGTCAAAACCGATTGAAACCGGTCTGGGCCGGTTTGAGTCCGGTTTCAGCCGGTCAAAACCGGTTTGAGCCGGTCTGGCCTGGTTTGATCTGGTCAAAACCCGTATGAGACCGGTTTGAGCCGGTGAAAACCGGTTTGAGATGTTCTGGTCGGTTTGAGCGGTTTGAGCCGTTCTGGTCTGGTGTGAGCGGTTTGAGCTGGTCTGTTCCTGTTTGAGCCTGTCTGTTCCTGTTTGAGTCGGTTTGAGCCGTTCAAAACCGGTTTGAGCCGGTCTAGTCGGTTTGAGTCGGTTTGAGCCAGTCAAAATCGATTGGAGAGGGTCTGGCCTGGTTTGATCTGGTCAAAACCCGTATGAGTACGGTTTGAGCCGGTGAAAACCGGTTTGAGATGTTCTGGTCCGGTTTGAGCCAGTTTGAGCTGGTCTGTTCCTGCTTGAGCCTGTCTGGCCTGGTTTGAGTCCGGTTTGAGCCTGTTTGTTCCGGTTTGAGTCCGGTTTGAGCCTGTTTGTTCCGGTTTGAGTCCAGTTTGAGCCATTCAAAACCGGTGTGAGCCGGTCTAGTCCGGTTTGAGTCCGGTTTCAGCCGGTCAAAACCGGTTTGAGCCTGTTTGTTCCGGTTTGAGTCCTTTTTGAGCCAGTCAAAACAGGTTTGAGCCGGTCTGGTCCGGTTTGAGTCCGGTTTGAGCGGTCAAAACCGGTTTGAGCCGGTCTGGCCTGGTTTGAGTCCGGTTTGAGCAGGTCAAAACCGTTTTGAGCTGGTCTGGTCCGGATAAATATGGTCAAAACCGGTTTGAGTCTGTTTGAGCCGGTCAAAACCGGTTTGAGCCGGTCTGGTCGGTTTGAGTCCAGTTTGAGCCGGTCAAAATTGGTTTGAGCCGGTCTGGCCTGGTTTGATTTGGTCAAAACCGTTTTGAGCTGGTCTGGTCGGTTTGAGCGGTCAAAACCGGTTTGAGCCGTCTGGCCTGGTTTGATCCGGTTTGAGCCGGTCCAGTCATGTTTTAGTCCGGTTTGAGCCAGTCAAAACCGGTTTCAGCCGGTCTGGTTCGGTTTGAGCCGGTCTAGTCCGGTTTGAGCCTGTCAAAACCGATTGAAACCGGTCTGGGCCGGTTTGAGTCCGGTTTCAGCCGGTCAAAACCGGTTTGAGCCGGTCTGGCCTGGTTTGATCTGGTCAAAACCCGTATGAGACCGGTTTGAGCCGGTGAAAACCGGTTTGAGATGTTCTGGTCGGTTTGAGCGGTTTGAGCCGTTCTGGTCTGGTGTGAGCGGTTTGAGCTGGTCTGTTCCTGTTTGAGCCTGTCTGTTCCTGTTTGAGTCGGTTTGAGCCGTTCAAAACCGGTTTGAGCCGGTCTAGTCGGTTTGAGTCGGTTTGAGCCAGTCAAAATCGATTGGAGAGGTCTGGCCTGGTTTGAGTCTGGTTTGAGCCGGTCAAAACCGGTTTGAGTCCGGTTTGAGCAGGTCAAAACCGGTTTGAGATGTTCTGGTCAGGTTTGAGGCAGTTTGAGCGGTCTGGTCTGGCTTGAGCCGGTTTGAGCCGGTCTGTTACTGTTTGAGCCGGTCTGTTCCTGTTTGAGTCCAGTTTGAGCCATTCAAAACCGGTGTGAGCCGGTCTAGTCCGGTTTGAGTCCGTTTGAGCCGGTCAAAACCGGTTTGAGCCTGTTTGTTCCGGTTTGAGTCCTTTTGAGCCAGTCAAAACAGGTTTGAGCCGGTCTGGTCTGGTTTGAGTCGGTTTGAGCCGGTCAAAACCGGTTTGAGATGTTCTGGTCTGGTTTGAGTCCGTTTGAGCCAGTCAAAACCGGTTTGAGCTGGTCTGGTCCGGATAAATATGGTCAAAACCGGTTTGAGTCTGTTTGAGCGGTCAAAACCGGTTTGAGCCGGTCTGGTCGGTTTGAGTCCAGTTTGAGCCGGTCAAAATTGGTTTGAGCCGGTCTGGCCTGGTTTGATTTGGTCAAAACCCGTTTGAGTCCGGTTTGAGCTGGTGAAAACCGGTTTGAGCCGGTCTGGCCTGGATTGATCCGGTTTGAGCCGGTCCGGTCATGTTTTAGTCCGGTTTGAGCCAGTCAAAACCGGTTTCAGCCGGTCTGGTTCGGTTTGAGCCGGTCTGGTCCAGTTTGAGCCTGTCAAAACCGATTGAAACCGGTCTGGGCGGTTTGAGTCGGTTTCAGCCAGTCAAAACAGGTTTGAGCCGGTCTGGCCTGGTTTGATCTGGTCAAAACCCGTATGAGACCGGTTTGAGCCGGTGAAAACCGGTTTGAGATGTTCTGGTCCGGTTTGAGCCGGTTTGAGCCATTCTGGTCTGGTGTGAGCCGGTTTGAGCTGGTCTGTTCCTGTTTGAGCCGGTCTGTTACTGTTTGAGCCGGTCTGTTCCTGTTTGAGCCGTTCAAAACCGGTTTGAGCCGGTCTAGTCCGGTTTGAGTCCGGTTTGAGCCAGTCAAAATCGGTTTGAGCCAGTTTGAGCCGGTCTGGTCGGTTTGAGTCTGGTTTGAGCGGTCAAAACCGGTTTGAGTCTGGTTTGAGCCGGTGAAAACCGGTTTGAGATGTTCTGGTCCGGTTTGAGCCAGTTTGAGCCGGTCTGGTCTGGCTTGAGCCGGTTTGAGCCGGTCTGTTACTGTTTGAGCCGGTCTGTTCCTGTTTGAGTCCAGTTTGAGCCATTCAAAACCGGTGTGAGCGGTCTAGTCCGGTTTGAGTCCGGTTTCAGCCGGTCAAAACCGGTTTGAGCCTGTTTGTTCCGGTTTGAGTCCTTTTGAGCCAGTCAAAACAGGTTTGAGCCGGTCTGGTCCGGTTTGAGTCCGTTTGAGCCGGTCAAAACCGGTTTGAGTCGGTTTGAGCCTGTTTGTTCGGTTTGAGTCCGGTTTGAGCAAGTCAAAACCGTTTTGAGCTGGTCTGGTCCGGATAAATATGGTCAAAACCGGTTTGAGTCTGTTTGAGCGGTCAAAACCGGTTTGAGCCGGTCTGGTCGGTTTGAGTCCAGTTTGAGCCGGTCAAAATTGGTTTGAGCCGGTCTGGCCTGGTTTGATTTGGTCAAAACCCGTTTGAGTCCGGTTTGAGCTGGTCAAAACCGGTTTGAGCCGGTCTGGCCTGGATTGATCCGGTTTGAGCTGGTCCGGTCATGTTTTAGTCCGGTTTGAGCCAGTCAAAACCGGTTTCAGCCGGTCTGGTTCGGTTTGAGCCGGTCTGGTCCGTTTGAGCCAGTCAAAACCGGTTTGAGCCTGTCAAAACCGGTTTGAGCCGGTTTGAGTCCGGTTTCAGCCAGTCAAAATCGGTTTGAGCCGGTCTGGCCTGGTTTGATCTGGTCAAAACCCGTATGAGACCGGTTTGAGCCGGTGAAAACCGGTTTGAGATGTTCTGGTCGGTTTGAGCCGGTTTGAGCCGTTCTGGTCTGGTGTGAGTCGGTTTGAGCTGGTCTGTTCCTGTTTGAGCTGTCTGTTCCTGTTTGAGTCTGGTTTGAGCCAGTCAAAACCGGTTTGAGCCAGTCTAGTCGGTTTGAGTCGGTTTGAGCCAGTCAAAATCGATTGGAGAGGTCTGGCCTGGTTTGATCTGGTCAAAACCCGTATGAGTACGGTTTGAGCGGTGAAAGCCGGTTTGAGATGTTCTGGTCAGGTTTGAGGCAGTTTGAGCCGGTCTGGTCTGGCTTGAGCCGGTTTGAGCCGGTCTGTTACTGTTTGAGCCGGTCTGTTCCTGTTTGAGTCCAGTTTGAGCCATTCAAAACCGGTGTGAGCCGGTCTAGTCGGTTTGAGTCTGGTTTCAGCCGGTCAAAACCGGTTTGAGCTGTCTGTTCCTGTTTGAGTCAGTTTGAGCCAGTCAAAACAGGTTTGAGCGGTCTGGTCCGGTTTGAGTCCGGTTTGAGCCGGTCAAAACCGGTTTGAGCCGGTCTGGCCTGGTTTGAGTCCGGTTTGAGCAGGTCAAAACCGTTTTGAGCTGGTCTGGTCCGGATAAATATGGTCAAAACCGGTTTGAGTCTGTTTGAGCCGGTCAAAACCGGTTTGAGCCGGTCTGGTCGGTTTGAGTCCAGTTTGAGCCGGTCAAAACCGGTTTGAGCAGGTCTGGCCTGGTTTGATCTGGTCAAAACCCGTATGAGACCGGTTTGAGCCGGTGAAAACCGGTTTGAGATGTTCTGGTCTGGTTTGAGCCAGTTTGAGCCGGTCTGGTCTGGCTTGAGCCGGTTTGAGCCGGTCTGTTACTGTTTGAGCCGGTCTGTTGCTGTTTGAGTCCAGTTTGAGCCATTCAAAACCGGTGTGAGCGGTCTAGTCCGGTTTGAGTCTGGTTTCAGCCGGTCAAAACCGGTTTGAGCCTGTTTGTTCGGTTTGAGTCCTTTTGAGCCAGTCGAAACAGGTTTGAGCCGGTCTGGTCGGTTTGAGTCTGGTTTGAGCGGTCAAAACCGGTTTGAGCGGTCTGGCCTGGTTTGAGTCCGGTTTGAGCAGGTCAAAACCGTTTTGAGCTGGTCTGGTCCGGATAAATATGGTCAAAACCGGTTTGAGTCTGTTTGAGCCGGTCAAAACCGGTTTGAGCCGGTCTGGTCGGTTTGAGTCCAGTTTGAGCCGGTCAAAACCGGTTTGAGCAGGTCTGGCCTGGTTTGATCTGGTCAAAACCCGTATGAGACCGGTTTGAGCCGTTCAAAACCGGTTTGAGATGTTCTGGTCTGGTTTGAGCGGTTTGAGCCATTCTGGTCTGGTGTGAGACGGTTTGAGCTGGTCTGTTACTGTTTCAGATGGTCTGTTCCTGTTTGAGTCCGTTTGAGCCGTTCAAAACCGGTTTGAGCCGGTCTAGTCGGTTTGAGTCCGGTTTGAGCCAGTCAAAATCGATTGAGACGGTCTGGCCTGCTTTGATCTGGTCAAAACCCGTATGAGTACGGTTTGAGCCGGTGAAAGCCGGTTTGAGATGTTCTGGTCAGGTTTGAGGCAGTTTGAGCGGTCTGGTCTGGCTTGAGCCGGTTTGAGCCGGTCTGTTACTGTTTGAGCCGGTCTGTTCCTGTTTGAGTCCAGTTTGAGCCATTCAAAACCGGTGTGAGCCGGTCTAGTCCGGTTTGAGTCTGGTTTCAGCCGGTCAAAACCGGTTTGAGCTGTCTGTTCCTGTTTGAGTCCGGTTTGAGCAGTTTGAGCCGGTCAAAACCGGTTTGAGCCGGTCTGGTCCGGTTTGAGTCCGGTTTGAGCCGGTCAAAACCGGTTTGAGCCGGTCTGGCCTGGTTTGAGTCCGGTTTGAGCAGGTCAAAACCGTTTTGAGCTGGTCTGGTCCGGATAAATATGGTCAAAACCGGTTTGAGTCTGTTTGAGCCGGTCAAAACCGGTTTGAGCCGGTCTGGTCGGTTTGAGTCCAGTTTGAGCCGGTCAAAACCGGTTTGAGCAGGTCTGGCCTGGTTTGATCTGGTCAAAACCCGTATGAGACGGGTTTGAGCCGGTGAAAACCGGTTTGAGATGTTCTGGTCTGGTTTGAGCCAGTTTGAGCCGGTCTGGTCTGGCTTGAGCCGGTTTGAGCCGGTCTGTTACTGTTTGAGCCGGTCTGTTCCTGTTTGAGTCCAGTTTGAGCCATTCAAAACCGGTGTGAGCCGGTCTAGTCCGGTTTGAGTCTGGTTTCAGCCGGTCAAAACCGGTTTGAGCCTGTTTGTTCCGGTTTGAGTCCTTTTTGAGCCAGTCAAAACAGGTTTGAGCCGGTCTGGTCCGGTTTGAGTCTGGTTTGAGCCGGTCAAAACCGGTTTGAGCCGGTCTGGCCTGGTTTGAGTCCGGTTTGAGCAGGTCCAAACCGTTTTGAGCTGGTCTGGTCCGGATAAATATGGTCAAAACCGGTTTGAGTCTGTTTGAGCCGGTCAAAACCGGTTTGAGCCGGTCTGGTCGGTTTGAGTCCAGTTTGAGCCGGTCAAAACCGGTTTGAGCAGGTCTGGCCTGGTTTGTTCTGGTCAAAACCCGTATGAGACCGGTTTGAGCCGTTGAATACCGGTTTGAGATGTTCTGGTCTGGTTTGAGCCGGTTTGAGCCATTCTGGTCTGGTGTGAGACGGTTTGAGCTGATCTGTTACTGTTTCAGATGGTCTGTTCCTGTTTGAGTCCCGTTTGAGCCGTTCAAAACCGGTTTGAGCCGGTCTAGTCCGGTTTGAGTCCGGTTTGAGCCAGTCAAAATCGATTGAGCGGTCTGGTCTGGCTTGAGCGGTTTGAGCTGGTCAAAACCGGTTTGAGTCTGGTTTGAGCCGGTGAAAACCGATTTGAGATGTTCTGGTCAGGTTTGAGGCTGTATGAGCCAGTCTGGTCTGGCTTGAGCTGGTTTGAGCCAGTCTGTTACTGTTTGAGCCGGTCTGTTCCTGTTTGAGTCCAGTTTGAGCCATTCAAAACCGGTTTGAGCCAGGCTGGTGGGGTTTGAGTGCTGTTTGAGCCGGTCAAAATCGGTTTGAGCCAGTCTGGCCTGGTTTGATTTGGTCAAAACCCGTTGAGTCCGGTTTGAGCTGGTCAAAACCGGTTTGAGCCGGTCTGGCCTGGATTGATCCAGTTTGAGCCGGTCCAGTCATGTTTTAGTCCGGTTTGAGCCAGTCAAAACCGGTTTCAGCCGGTCTGGTTCGGTTTGAGCCGGTCTTGTCCGGTTTCAGCCTGTCAAAACCGATTGAAACCGGTCTGGGCTGGTTTGAGTCCGGTTTCAGCCGGTCAAAACCGGTTTGAGCCGGTCTGGCCTGGTTTGATCTGGTCAAAACCCCTATGAGACCGGTTTGAGCCGGTGAAAACCGGTTTGAGATGTTCTGGTCCGGTTTGAGCCGGTTTGAGCCGTTCTGGTCTGGTGTGAGCCGGTTTGAGCTGGTCTGTTCCTGCTTGAGCCTGTCTGTTCCTGTTTGAGTCCGGTTTGAGCCATTCAAAACCGGTGTGAGCCGGTCTAGTCCGGTTTGAGTCCGGTTTGAACCGGTCAAAACCGGTTTGAGCCTGTTTGTTCCGGTTTGAGTCCTTTTTGAGCCAGTCAAAACAGGTTTGAGCCGGTCTGGTCCGGTTTGAGTCCGGTTTGAGCCAGTCAAAACCGGTTTGAGCCGGTCTGGCCTGGTTTGAGTCCGGTTTGAGCAGGTCAAAACCGTTTTGAGCTGATCTGGTCCGGAAAAATACGGTCAAAACCAGTTTGAGTCTGTTTGAGCCGGTCAAAACCGGTTTGAGCCGGGCTGGTCGGGTTTGAGTCCAGTTTGAGCCGGTCAAAATTGGTTTGAGCCGGTCTGGCCTGGTTTGATTTGGTCAAAACCCGTTTGAGTCCGGTTTGAGCTGGTCAAAACCGGTTTGAGCCGGTCTGGCCTGGATTGATCCGGTTTGAGCCGGTCCGGTCATGTTTTAGTTCGGTTTGAGCAAGTCAAAACCGGTTTCAGCCGGTCTGGTTCGGTTTAAGCTGGTCTGGTCCAGTATGAGCCTGTCAAAACCGATTGAAACCGGTCTGGGCCGGTTTGAGTCCGGTTTCAGCCGGTCAAAACCGGTTTGAGCCGGTCTGGCCTGGTTTGATCTGGTCAAAACCCGTATGAGACCGGTTTGAGCCGGTGAAAACCGGTTTGAGATGTTCTGGTCCGGTTTGAGCCGGTTTGAGCCGTTCTGGTCTGGTGTGAGCCGGTTTGAGCTGGTCTGTTCCTGCTTGAGCCTGTCTGTTCCTGTTTGAGTCCGGTTTGAGCCATTCAAAACCGGTGTGAGCCGGTCTAGTCCGGTTTGAGTCAGGTTTCAGCCGGTCAAAACCGGTTTGAGCCTGTTTGTTCCGGTTTGAGTCCTTTTTGAGCCAGTCAAAACAGGTTTGAGCCAGTCTGGTCCTGTTTGAGTCAGGTTTGAGCCAGTCAAAACCGGTTTGAGCCTGTCTGGCCTGGTTTGAGTCCGGTTTGAGCAGGTCAAAACCGTTTTGAGCTGATCTGGTCCGGAAAAATACGGTCAAAACCAGTTTGAGTCTGTTTGAGCCGGTCAAAACCGGTTTGAGCCGGGCTGGTCGGGTTTGAGTCCAGTTTGAGCCGGTCAAAATTGGTTTGAGCCGGTCTGGCCTGGTTTGATTTGGTCAAAACCCGTTTGAGTCCGGTTTGAGCTGGTCAAAACCGGTTTGAGCCGGTCTGGCCTGGATTGATCCGGTTTGAGCCGGTCCGGTCATGTTTTAGTCCGGTTTGAGCAGGTCAAAACCGGTTTCAGCCGGTCTGGTTCGGTTTGAGCCGGTCTGGTCCAGTATGAGCCTGTCAAAACCGATTGAAACCGGTCTGGTCCAGTTTGAGTCCGGTTTGAGCCAGTCAAAATCGATTGGAGACGGTCTGGCCTGGTTTGATCTGGTCAAAACCCGTATGAGTACGGTTTGAGCCGGTGAAAACCGGTTTGAGATGTTCTGGTCCGGTTTGAGCCAGTTTGAGCCGGTCTGGTCTGGTTTGAGCCGGTTTGAGCCGGTCTGTTACTGTTTGAGCCGGTCTGTTCCTGTTTGAGTCCAGTTTGAGCCATTCAAAACCGGTGTGAGCCGGTCTAGTCCGGTTTGAGTCCGGTTTCAGCCGGTCAAAACGGTTTGAGCGGTCAAAACCGGTTTGAGCCTGTTTGTTCCGGTTTGAGTCCTTTTGAGCCAGTCAAAACAGGTTTGAGCCGGTCTGGTCCGGTTTGAGTCTGGTTTGAGCCGGTCAAAACCGGTTTGAGCCGGTCTGGCCTGGTTTGAGTCCGGTTTGAGCAGGTCCAAACCGTTTTGAGCTGATCTGGTCCGGAAAAATACGGTCAAAACCAGTTTGAGTCTGTTTGAGCTGGTCAAAACCGGTTTGAGCCGGGCTGGTCGGGTTGAGTCCAGTTTGAGCCGGTCAAAATTGGTTTGAGCCGGTCTGGCCTGGTTTGATTTGGTCAAAACCGGTTTGAGTCTGGTTTGAGCTGGTCAAAACCGGTTTGAGCGGTCTGGCCTGGATTGATCCGGTTTGAGCCGGTCCAGTCATGTTTTAGTCCGGTTTGAGCCAGTCAAAACCGGTTTGAGATGTTCTGGTCCGGTTTGAGCCGGTCTTGTCCGGTTTGAGCCTGTCAAAACCGATTGAAACCGGTCTGGGCGGTTTGAGTCGGTTTCAGCCAGTCAAAACCGGTTTGAGCCTGTCTGGCCTGGTTTGATCTGGTCAAAACCCGTATGAGACCGGTTTGAGCCGGTGAAAACCGGTTTGAGATGTTCTGGTCCGGTTTGAGCCGGTTTGAGCAGTTCTGGTCTGGTGTGAGCCGGTTTGAGCTGGTCTGTTCCTGCTTGAGCCTGTCTGTTCCTGTTTGAGCCCGGTTTGAGCCGTTCAAAACCGGTTTGAGCCGGTCTAGTCCGGTTTGAGTCCGGTTTGAGCCAGTCAAAATCGATTGGAGAGGGTCTGGCCTGGTTTGATCTGGTCAAAACCCGTATGAGTATGGTTTGAGCCGGTGAAAACCGGTTTGAGATGTTCTGGTCCGGTTTGAGCCAGTTTGAGCTGGTCTGGTCTGGCTTGAGCCGGATTGAGCTGGTCTGTTACTGTTTGGGCCGGTCTGTTCCTGTTTGAGTCCAGTTTGAGCCATTCAAAACCGGTGTGAGCGGTCTAGTCGGTTTGAGTCCGGTTTCAGCCGGTCAAAACCGGTTTGAGCCTGTTTGTTCGGTTTGAGTCCTTTTGAGCCAGTCGAAACAGGTTTGAGCGGTCTGGTCCGGTTTCAGTCCGGTTTGAGCGGTCAAAACCGGTTTGAGCGGTCTGGCCTGGTTTGAGTCTGGATTGAGCAGGTCCAAACCGTTTTGAGCTGGTCTGGTCCGGATAAATATGGTCAAAACCGGTTTGAGTCTGTTTGAGCGGTCAAAACCGGTTTGAGCCGGTCTGGTCGGGTTTGAGTCCAGTTTGAGCCGGTCAAAACCGGTTTGAGCAGGTCTGGCCTGGTTTGATCTGGTCAAAACCCGTATGAGACGGTTTGAGCTGGTGAAAACCGGTTTGAGATGTTCTGGTCGGTTTGAGCGGTTTGAGCCATTCTGGTCTGGTGTGAGCGGTTTGAGCTGGTCTGTTCCTGTTTGAGCCGGTCTGTTCCTGTTTGAGTCCGGTTTGAGCCGTTCAAAACCGGTTTGAGCCGGTCTAGTCGGTTTGAGTCCGGTTTGAGCCAGTCAAAATCGATTGGAGCGGTCTGGCCTGCTTTGATCTGGTCAAAACCCGTATGAGTACGGTTTGAGCCGGTGAAAACCGGTTTGAGATGTTCTGGTCAGGTTTGAGGCAGTTTGAGCCGGTCTGGTCTGGCTTGAGCCGGTTTGAGCCGGTCTGTTACTGTTTGAGCCGGTCTGTTCCTGTTTGAGTCCAGTTTGAGCCATTCAAAACCGGTTTGAGCCGGTCTGGTCGGGTTTGAGTCCAGTTTGAGCGGTCAAAACCGGTTTGAGCCGGTCTGGCCTGGTTTGATTTGGTCAAAACCCGTTTGAGTCCGGTTTGAGCTGGTCAAAACCGGTTTGAGCCGGTCTGGCCTGGTTTGAGTCGGTTTGAGCCGGTTTGAGCCGGTCCAGTCATGTTTTAGTCCGGTTTGAGCCAGTCAAAACCGGTTTCAGCCGGTCTGGTTCGGTTTGAGCCGGTCTTGTCCGGTTTGAGCCTGTCAAAACGATTGAAACCGGTCTGGGCGGTTTGAGTCCGGTTTCAGCCAGTCAAAACCGGTTTGAGCCGGTCTGGCCTGGTTTGATCTGGTCAAAACCCGTATGAGACCGGTTTGAGCTGGTGAAAACCGGTTTGAGATGTTCTGGTCTGGTTTGAGCCGGTTTGAGCCGTCTGGTCTGGTGTGAGCCGGTTTGAGCTGGTCTGTTCCTGCTTGAGCCTGTCTGTTCCTGTTTGAGTCCGGTTTGAGCCGTTCAAAACCGGTTTGAGCCGGTCTAGTCCGGTTTGAGTCCGGTTTGAGTCAGTCAAAATCGATTGAGACGGTCTGGCCTGCTTTGATCTGGTCAAAACCCGTATGAGACGGTTTGAGCGGTTTGAGCTGGTGAAAGCCGGTTTGAGGTGTTCTGGTCAGGTTTGAGGCAGTTTGAGCCGGTCTGGTCAGGCTTGAGCCTGTTTGAGTCGGTCTGTTACTGTTTGAGCCGGTCTGTTCCTGTTTGAGTCCAGTTTGAGCCATTCAAAACCGGTTTGAGCCGGACTGGTCGGGTTTGAGTCCAGTTTGAGCCGGTCAAAATCGGTTTGAGCCAGTGTGGCCTGGTTTGATTTGGTCAAAACCCGTTTGAGTCCGGTTTTAGCTGGTCAAAACTGGTTTGAGCCGGTCTGGCCTGGATTGATCCGGTTTGAGCCTGTCCAGTCATGTTTTAGTCCGGTTTGAGCCAGTCAAAACCGGTTTCAGCCGGTCTGGTTCGGTTTGAGCCGGTCTTGTCCAGTTTGAGCCTGTCAAAACCGATTGAAACCGGTCTGGGCCGGTTTGAGTCCGGTTTCAGCCAGTCAAAACCGGTTTGAGCCGGTCTGGCCTGGTTTGATCTGGTCAAAACCCGTATGAGACCGGTTTGAGCCGGTGAAAACCGGTTTGAGATGTTCTGGTCCGGTTTGAGCCGGTTTGAGGCCGTCTGGTCTGGTGTGAGCGGTTTGAGCCGGTTTGAGCTGGTCTGTTCCTGCTTGAGCCTGTCTGTTCCTGTTTGAGCCCGGTTTGAGCCGTTCAAAACCGGTTTGAGCCGGTCTAGTCCGGTTTGAGTCCGGTTTGAGCCAGTCAAAATCGATTGGAGAGGGTCTGGCCTGGTTTGATCTGGTCAAAACCCGTATGAGTATGGTTTGAGCCGGTGAAAACCGGTTTGAGATGTTCTGGTCCGGTTTGAGCCAGTTTGAGCTGGTCTGGTCTGGCTTGAGCCGGATTGAGCTGGTCTGTTACTGTTTGGGCCGGTCTGTTCCTGTTTGAGTCCAGTTTGAGCCATTCAAAACCGGTGTGAGCCGGTCTAGTCCGGTTTGAGTCTGGTTTCAGCCGGTCCAAACTGGTTTGAGCCTGTTTGTTCCGGTTTGAGTCCTTTTTGAGCCAGTCGAAACAGGTTTGAGCCGGTCTGGTCCGGTTTCAGTCCGGTTTGAGCCGGTCAAAACCGGTTTGAGCCGGTCTGGCCTGGTTTGAGTCTGGATTGAGCAGGTCCAAACCGTTTTGAGCTGGTCTGGTCCGGATAAATATGGTCAAAACCGGTTTGAGTCTGTTTGAGCCGGTCAAAACCGGTTTGAGCCGGTCTGGTCGGGTTTGAGTCCAGTTTGAGCCGGTCAAAACCGGTTTGAGCAGGTCTGGCCTGGTTTCATCTGGTCAAAACCCGTATGAGACGGGTTTGAGCTGGTGAAAACCGGTTTGAGATGTTCTGGTCCGGTTTGAGCCGGTTTGACCCATTCTGGTCTGGTGTGAGACGGTTTGAGCTGGTCTGTTCCTGTTTGAGCCGGTCTGTTCCTGTTTGAGTCCGGTTTGAGCCGTTCAAAACCGGTTTGAGCCGGTCTAGTCCGGTTTGAGTCCGGTTTGAGCCAGTCAAAATCGATTGGAGACGGTCTGGCCTGCTTTGATCTGGTCAAAACCCGTATGAGTACGGTTTGAGGCGGTGAAAGCCGGTTTGAGATGTTCTGGTCAGGTTTGAGGCAGTTTGAGCCGGTCTGGTCTGGCTTGAGCCGGTTTGAGCCGGTCTGTTACTGTTTGAGCCGGTCTGTTCCTGTTTGAGTCCAGTTTGAGCCATTCAAAACCGGTTTGAGCCGGTCTGGTCGGGTTTGAGTCCAGGTTAAGCCGGTCAAAATTGGTTTGAGCCGGTCTGGCCTGGTTTGATTTGGTCAAAACACGTTTCAGTCCGGTTTGAGCTGGTCAAAACCGGTTTGAGCCGGTCTGGCCGGGGTTGATCCGGTTTGAGCCGGTCCAGTCATGTTTTAGTCCGGTTTGAGCCAGTCAAAACCGGTTTCAGCCGGTCTGGTTCGGTTTGAGCCGGTCTTGTCCGGTTTGAGCCTGTCAAAAACGATTGAAACCGGTCTGGGCCGGTTTGAGTCCGGTTTCAGCTAGTCAAAACGGGTTTGAGCCGGTCTGCCCTGGTTTGATCTGGTCAAAACCCGTATGAGGCCGGTTTGAGCTGGTGAAAACCGGTTTGAGATGTTCTGGTCTGGTTTTAGCCGGTTTGAGCCGTTCTGGTCTGGTGTGAGCCGGTTTCAGCTGGTCTGTTCCTGCTTGAGCCTGTCTGTTCCTGTTTGAGTCCGGTTTGAGCCGTTCAAAACCGGTTTGAGCCGGTCTAGTCCGGTTTGAGTCCGGTTTGAGTCAGTCAAAATCGATTGGAGACGGTCTGGCCAGCTTTGATCTGGTCAAAACCCGTATGAGTCCGGTTTGAGCTGGTGAAAGCCGGTTTGAGGTGTTCTGGTCAGGTTTGAGGCAGTTTGAGCCGGTCTGGTCAGGCTTGAGCCTGTTTGAGTCGGTCTGTTACTGTTTGAGCCGGTCTGTTCCTGTTTGAGTCCAGTTTGAGCCATTCAAAACCGGTTTGAGCCGGACTGGTCGGGTTTGAGTCCAGTTTGAGCCGGTCAAAATCGGTTTGAGCCAGTGTGGCCTGGTTTGATTTGGTCAAAACCCGTTTGAGTCCGGTTTTAGCTGGTCAAAACTGGTTTGAGCCGGTCTGGCCTGGATTGATCCGGTTTGAGCCTGTCCAGTCATGTTTTAGTCCGGTTTGAGCCAGTCAAAACCGGTTTCAGCCGGTCTGGTTCGGTTTGAGCCGGTCTTGTCCAGTTTGCGCCTGTCAAAACCGATTGAAACCGGTCTGGGCCGGTTTGAGTCCGGTTTCAGCCAGTCAAAACCGGTTTGAGCCGGTCTGGCCTGGTTTGATCTGGTCAAAACCCGTATGAGACCGGTTTGAGCCGGTGAAAATCAGTTTGAGATGTTCTGGTCCGGTTTGAGCCGGTTTGAGCCGTTCTGGTCTGGTGTGAGCCGGTTTGAGCTAGTCTGTTCCTGCTTGAGCCTGTCTGTTCCTCTTTGAGTCCGGTTTGAGCCGTTCAAAACCGGTTTGAGCCGGTCTAGTCCGGTTTGAGTCCGGTTTGAGCCAGTCAAAATTGATTGGAGAGCGTCTGGCCTGGTTTGATCTGGTCAAAACACGTATGAGTACGGTTTGAGCAGGTGAAATCCGGTTTGAGATGTTCTGGTCTGGTTTGAGCCAGTTTGAGCCGGTCTGGTCTGGCTTGATCTGGTTTGAGCCGGTCTGTTACTGTTTGAGCCGGTGTGTTCCTGTTTGAGTCCAGTTTGAGCCATTCAAAACCGGTGTGAGCCGGTCTAGTCCGGTTTGAGTCCGGTTTTAGCCGGTCAAAACCGGTTTGAGCCTGTTTGTTCCGCTTTGAGTCCTTTTTGAGCCAGTCAAAACAGGTTTGAGCCGGTCTGGTCTGGTTTGAGTCCGGTTTGAGCCGGTCAAAACCGGTTTGAGAGGGTCTGGCCTGGTTTGAGTCCGGTTTGAGCAAGTCAAAACCGTTTTGAGCTGATCTGGTCTGGAAAAATACGGTCAAAACCAGTTTGAGTCTGTTTGAGCCGGTCTGGTCGGGTTTGAGTCCAGTTTGAGCCGGTCAAAATTGGTTTGAGATGTTCTGGCCTGGTTTGATTTTGTCAAAACCTTTTGAGTCCGGTTTGAGCTGGTGAAAACCGGTTTGAGCCAGTCTGGCCTGGATTGATCCGGTTTGATCCGGTCCGGTCATGTTTTAGTCCGGTTTGAGCCAGTCAAAACTGGTTTCAGCCGGTCTGGTTCGGTTTGAGCCGGTCTGGTCCAGTTTGAGCCTGTCACAACCGATTGAAATCGGTCTGGGCCGGTTTGATTCCGGTTTCAGCAAGTCAAAACCGGTTTGAGCCGGTCTGGCCTTGTTTGATCTGGTCAAAACCCGTATGAGACCGGTTTGAGCCGGTGAAAACCGGTTTGAGATGTTCTGGTCCGGTTTGAGCCGGTTTGAGCCGTTCTGGTCTGGTGTGAGACGGTTTGAGCTGGTCTGTTCTTGTATGAACCGGTCTGTTCCTGTATGAGTCCGGTTTGAGCCGTTCAAAACCGGATTGAGCCGGTTTATACGGTTTGAGTCCGGTTTGAGCCAGTCAAAATCGATTGGAGACAGTTTGGCCTGGTTTGATCTGGTCAAAACCCGTATGAGTACGGTTTGAGCCGGTGAAAACAGGTTTGAGATGTTCTGGTCCGGTTTGAGCCAGTTTGAGCCGGTCTGGACTGGCTTGAGCCGGTTTGAGCCAGTCTGTTACTGTTTGAGCCGGTCTGTTCCTGTTTGAGTCCAGTTTGAGCCATTCAAAAGCGGTGTGAGCCGGTCTAGTCCGGTTTGAGTCCGGTTTCTGCCGGTCAAAACCGATTAGAGCCTGTTTGTTCCGGTTTGAGTCCTTTTTGAGCCAGTCAACACAGGTTTGAGCCGGTCTTGTCCGGTGTGTGTCCGGTTTGAGCCGGTCAAAACCGGTTTGAGCCGGTCTGGCCTGGTTTGAGTCCGGTTTGAGCAAGTCAAAACCGTTTTGAGCTGGTGTGGTCCGGGTAAATACGGTCATAACCGGTTTGACTATGTTTGAGGCAGTCAAAACCGGTTTGAGCCGGTCTGGTCGGGTTTGAGTCCAGTTTGAGCCGGTCAAAACCGGTTTGAGCCTGTTTGTTCCGGTTTGAGTCCTTTTTGAGCCAGTCAAAACAGGTTTGAGCCGGTCTGGTCCGGTTTGATTCCGGTTTGAGCCGGTCAAAACCGGTTTGAGCCGGTCTGGCCTGGTTTGAGTCCGGTTTGAGCAGGTCAAAACCGTTTTGAGCTGATCTGGTCCGGAAAAATACGGTCAAAACCAGTTTGAGTCTGTTTGAGCCGGTCAAAACCGGTTTGAGCCGGGATGGTCGGGTTTGAGTCCAGTTTGAGCCAGTCAAAATTGGTTTGAGCCGGTCTGGCCTGGTTTGATTTGGTCAAAACCCGTTTGAGTCCGGTTTGAGCTGGTCAAAACCGGTTTGAGCCGGTCTGGCCAGGATTGATCCGGTTTGAGCCGGTTTGAGCCGGTCCAGTCATGTTTTAGTCCTGTTTGAGCAAGTCAAAACCGGTTTCAGCCGGTCTGGTTCGGTTTGAGCCGGTCTGGTCCAGTATGAGCCTGTCAAAACCGATTGAAACCGGTCTGGGCCGGTTTGAGTCCGGTTTCAGCCGGTCAAAACCGGTTTGAGCCGGTCTGGCCTGGTTTGATCTGGTCAAAACCCGTATGAGACCGGTTTGAGCCGGTGAAAACCGGTTTGAGATGTTCTGGTCCGGTTTGAGCTGGTTTGAGCCGTTCTGGTCTGTTGTGAGCCGGTTTGAGCTGGTCTGTTCCGGTTTGAGCCGGTCTGTTCCTGTTTGAGACCGGTTTGAGCCGTTCAAAACCGGTTTGAGCCGGTCTAGTCTGGTTTGAGTCCGGTTTGAGCCAGTCAAAATCGATTGGAGAGTGTCTGGCCTGCTTTGATCTGGTCAAAACCCGTATGAGTACGGTTTGAGCCGGTGAAAGCCGGTTTGAGATGTTCTGGTCAGGTTTGAGGCAGTTTGAGCCGATCTGGTCTGGCTTGAGCCGGTTTGAGCCGGTCTGTTACTGTTTGAGCCGGTCTGTTCCTGTTTGAGTCCAGTTTGAGACATTCAAAACCGGTGTGAGCCGGTCTAGTCCGGTTTGAGTCCGGTTTCAGCCGGTCAAAACCGGTTTGAGCGGTCTGTTCCTGTTTGAGACCGGTTTGAGCGGTCTGTTCCTGTTTGAGCCTGTCAAAACCGGTTTGAGCGGTCTGGTCGGTTTGAGTCCGGTTTGAGCCAGTCAAAACCGGTTTGAGCCGGTCTGGCCTGGTTTGAGTCCGGTTTGAGCAGGTCCAAACCGTTTTGAGCTGGTCTGGTCCGGATAAATATGGTCAAAACCGGTTTGAGTCTGTTTGAGCCGGTCAAAACCGGTTTGAGCCGGTCTGGTCGGGTTTGAGTCCAGTTTGAGCCGGTCAAAACCGGTTTGAGAAGGTCTGGCCTGGTTTGATCTGGTCAAAACCCGTATGAGACCGGTTTGAGCCGGTGAAAACCGGTTTGAGATGTTCTGGTCCGGTTTGAGCCGGTTTGAGCCATTTTGGTCTGGTGTGAGACGGTTTGAGCTCGTCTGTTCCTGTTTGAGCCAGTCTGTTCCTGTTTGAGTCCGGTTTGAGCCGTTCAAAACGGGTTTGAGCCAGTCTAGTCCGGTTTGAGTTCGGTTTGAGCCAGTCAAAATCGGTTTGAGCCGTCTGGCCTGGTTTGATTTGGTCAAAACCCGTTTGAGTCCGGTTTGAGCTGGTCAAAAACGGTTTGAGCCGGTCTGGCCTCGATTGATCCAGTTTGAGCCGGTCCAGTCATGTTTTAGTCCGGTTTGAGCCAGTCAAAACCGGTTTCAGCCGGTCTGGTTCGGTTTGAGCCGGTCTTGTCCGGTTTGAGCCTGTCAAAACCGATTGAAACCGGTCTGGGCGGTTTGAGTCCGGTTTGAGTCCGGTTTCAGCCGGTCAAAACCGGTTTGAGCCGGTATGGCCTGGTTTCATCTGGTCAAAACCCGTATGAGACCGGTTTGAGCCGGTGAAAACCGGTTTGAGATGTTCTGGTCTGGTTTGAGCCGGTTTGAGCCGTTCTGGTCTGTTGTGAGTCGGTTTGAGCTGGTCTGTTCCTGTTTGAGCTGTCTGTTCCTGTTTGAGTCCGGTTTGAGCCGTTCAAAACCGGTTTGAGCCGGTCTAGTCCGGTTTGAGTCCGGTTTCAGCCGGTCAAAACCGGTTTGAGCCTGTTTGTTCCGGTTTGAGTCTTTTTTGAGCTAGTCAAAACAGGTTTGAGACGATCTGGTCCGGTTTGAGTCCGGTTTGAGCCGGTCAAAACCAGTTTGAGCCGGTCTGGCCTGGTTTGAGTCCGGTTTGAGCAGGATGAAACCGTTTTGAGCTGGTCTGTTCCTGTTTGAGCCGGTCTGGTCTGGATAAATATGGTCAAAACCGGTTTGAGTCTGTTTGAGCCGGTCAAAACCGGTTTGAGCCGGTCTGGTCGGGTTTGAGTCCAGTTTGAGCCGGTCAAAATTGGTTTGAGACGGTCTGGCCTGGTTTGATTTGGTCAAAACCCGTTTGAGTCCGGTTTGAGCTGGTCAAAACCAGTTTGAGCCGTTCTGGTCTGGTTTGAGTCCGTTTGAGCCGGTTTGAGCCGGTCCAGTCATGTTTTAGTCCGGTTTGAGCCAGTCAAAACCGGTTTCAGCCGGTCTGGTTCGGTTTGAGCCAGTCTTGTCCGGTTTGAGCCTGTCAAAACCGATTGAAACCTGTCTGGGCGGTTTGAGTCCGGTTTCAGCGGTCAAAACCGGTTTGAGCCGGTCTGGCCTGGTTTGATCTGGTCAAAACCCTATGAGACCGGTTTGAGCCGGTGAAAACCGGTTTGAGATGTTCTGGTCCGGTTTGAGCGGTTTGAGCCGGTCTGGTCGGTTTGAGTCCGGTTTGAGCCGGTTTGAGCTGGTCTGTTCCTGCTTGAGCCTGTCTGTTCCTGTTTGAGTCCGGTTTGAGCCGTTCAAAACCGGTTTGAGCCGGTCTAGTCCGGTTTGAGTCCGGTTTGAGCCAGTCAAAATCGATTGGAGACGGTCTGGCCTGCTTTGATCTGGTCAAAACACGTATGAGTACGGTTTGAGCGGTCTAGTCGGTTTGAGCAGGTGAAATCCGGTT
Organism: Erythrocebus patas; assembly: GCA_023783455.1. NCBI lineage: Eukaryota > Metazoa > Chordata > Mammalia > Primates > Cercopithecidae > Erythrocebus > Erythrocebus patas. The sequence continues at coordinate 37,113 of JAKFHT010000331.1, forward strand.
TGTGATGTTCTGGTCCGGTTTGAGCCAGTTTGAGCCGGTCTGGTCTGGCTTGAGCCGGTTTGAGCCGGTCTGTTCCTGTTTGAGCCGGTCTGTTCCTGTTTGAGTCCAGTTTGAGCCATTCAAAACCGGTGTGAGCCGGTCTAGTCTGGTTTCAGTCCGGTTTCAGCCGGTCAAACCCGGTTTGAGCCTGTTTCTTCCGGTTTGAGTTCTTTTTGAGCCAGTCAAAACAGGTTTGAGCCGGTCTGGTCTGGTTTGAGTCCGGTTTGAGCCGGTCAAAACCGGTTTGAGAGGGTCTGGCCTGGTTTGAGTCCGGTTTGAGCAAGTCAAAACCGTTTTGAGCTGATCTGGTCTGGAAAAATACGGTCAAAACCAGTTTGAGTCTGTTTGAGCCGGTCTGGTTCGGTTTGAGCCGGTCTGGTCGGGTTTGAGTCCAGTTTGAGCCGGTCAAAATTGGTTTGAGTCGTTCTGGCCTGGTTTGATTTGGTCAAAACCTTTTGAGTCCGGTTTGAGCTGGTGAAAACCGGTTTGAGCCAGTCTGGCCTGGATTGATCCGGTTTGAGCCGGTCCGGTCATGTTTTAGTCCGGTTTGAGCCAGTCAAAACCGGTTTCAGCCGGTCTGGTTCGGTTTGAGCCGGTCTGGTCCAGTTTGAGCCTGTCACAACCGATTGAAATCGGTCTGCGCCGGTTTGATTCCGGTTTCAGCAAGTCAAAACCGGTTTGAGCCGGTCTGGCCTGGTTTGATCTGGTCAAAACCCGTATGAGACCGGTTTGAGCCGGTGAAAACCGGTTTGAGATGTTCTGGTCCGGTTTGAGCCGGTTTGAGCCATTCTGGTCTGTTGTGAGACGGTTTGAGCTGGTCTGTTCTTGTATGAACCGGTCTGTTCCTGTATGAGTCCAGTTTGAGCCGTTCAAAACCGGATTGAGCCGGTTTATACGGTTTGAGTCCGGTTTGAGCCAGTCAAAATCGATTGGAGACGGTCTGGCCTGGTTTGATCTGGTCAAAACCCGTATGAGTACGGTTTGAGCCGGTGAAAACCGGTTTGAGATGTTCTGGTCCGGTTTGAGCCAGTTTGAGCCGGTCTGGTCTGGCTTGAGCCGGTTTGAGCCGGTCTGTTACTGTTTGAGCCGGTCTGTTCCTGTTTGAGTCCAGTTTGAGCCATTCAAAAGCGGTGTGAGCCGGTCTAGTCCGGTTTGAGTCCGGTTTCTGCCGGTCAAAACCGATTTGAGCCTGTTTGTTCCGGTTTGAGTCCTTTTTGAGCCAGTCAACACAGGTTTGAGCCGGTCTGGTCCGGTGTGTGTCCGGTTTGAGCCGGTCAAAACCGGTTTGAGCCGGTCTGGCCTGGTTTGAGTCTGGTTTGAGCAAGTCAAAACCGTTTTGAGCTGGTGTGGTCCGGGTAAATACGGTCATAACCGGTTTGATTATGTTTGAGGCGGTCAAAACCGGTTTGAGCCGGTCTGGTCGGGTTTGAGTCCAGTTTGAGCCGGTCAAAACCGGTTTGAGCCGGTCAAAATTGGTTTGAGCCGGTCTGGCCTGGTTTGATTTGGTCAAAACCCGTTTGAGTCCGGTTTGAGCTGGTCAAAACCGGTTTGAGCCGGTCTGGCCTGGATTGATCCGGTTTGATCCGGTCCAGTCATGTTTTAGTCCGGATTGAGCCAGTCAAAACCGGTTTCAGCCGGTCTGGTTCGGTTTGAGCGGGTCTGGTCCGGTTTGAGCCTGTCAAAAACGACTGAAACCGGTCTGGGCCGGTTTGAGTCCGGTTTCAGCCAGTCAAAACCGGTTTGAGCCGGTCTGGCCTGGTTTGATCTGGTCAAAACCAGTATGAGACTGGTTTGAGCCGGTGAAAACCGGTTTGAGATGTTCTGGTCCGGTTTTAGCCGGTTTGAGCCGTTCTGGTCTGGTGTGAGCCGGTTTGAGCTGGTCTGTTCCTGCTTGAGCCTGTCTGTTCCTGTTTGAGCCCGGTTTGAGCCGTTCAAAACCGGTTTGAGCCGGTCTAGTCCGGTTTGAGTCCGGTTTGAGCCAGTCAAAATCGATTGGAGAGGGTCTGGCCTGGTTTGATCTGGTCAAAACCCGTATGAGTATGGTTTGAGCCGGTGAAAACCGGTTTGAGATGTTCTGGTCCGGTTTGAGCCAGTTTGAGCTGGTCTGGTCTGGCTTGAGCCGGATTGAGCTGGTCTGTTACTGTTTGGGCCGGTCTCTTCCTGTTTGAGTCCAGTTTGAGCCATTCAAAACCGGTGTGAGCCGGTCTAGTCCGGTTTGAGTCTGGTTTCAGCCGGTCCAAACTGGTTTGAGCCTGTTTGTTCCGGTTTGAGTCCTTTTTGAGCCAGTCGAAACAGGTTTGAGCCGGTCTGGTCCGGTTTCAGTCCGGTTTGAGCCGGTCAAAACCGGTTTGAGCCGGTCTGGCCTGGTTTGAGTCTGGATTGAGCAGGTCCAAACCGTTTTGAGCTGGTCTGGTCCGGATAAATATGGTCAAAACCGGTTTGAGTCTGTTTGAGCCGGTCAAAACCGGTTTGAGCCGGTCTGGTCGGGTTTGAGTCCAGTTTGAGCCGGTCAAAACCGGTTTGAGCAGGTCTGGCCTGGTTTCATCTGGTCAAAACCCGTATGAGACGGGTTTGAGCTGGTGAAAACCGGTTTGAGATGTTCTGGTCGGTTTGAGCCGGTTTGACCCATTCTGGTCTGGTGTGAGCGGTTTGAGCTGGTCTGTTCCTGTTTGAGCCGGTCTGTTCCTGTTTGAGTCCGGTTTGAGCCGTTCAAAACCGGTTTGAGCCGGTCTAGTCCGGTTTGAGTCCGGTTTGAGCCAGTCAAAATCGATTGAGACGGTCTGGCCTGGTTTGATCTGGTCAAAACCCGTATGAGTACGGTTTGAGCCGGTGAAAACCGGTTTGAGATGTTCTGGTCAGGTTTGAGGCAGTTTGAGCCGGTCTGGTCTGGCTTGAGCCGGTTTGAGCCGGTCTGTTACTGTTTGAGCCGGTCTGTTCCTGTTTGAGTCCAGTTTGAGCCATTCAAAACCGGTTTGAGCCGGTCTGGTCGGGTTTGAGTCCAGGTTAAGCCGGTCAAAATTGGTTTGAGCGGTCTGGCCTGGTTTGATTTGGTCAAAACACGTTTCAGTCCGGTTTGAGCTGGTCAAAACCGGTTTGAGCCGGTCTGGCCGGGGTTGATCCGGTTTGAGCCGGTCCAGTCATGTTTTAGTCCGGTTTGAGCCAGTCAAAACCGGTTTCAGCCGGTCTGGTTCGGTTTGAGCCGGTCTTGTCCGGTTTGAGCCTGTCAAAACGATTGAAACCGGTCTGGGCCGGTTTGAGTCCGTTTCAGCCAGTCAAAACAGGTTTGAGCCGGTCTGCCCTGGTTTGATCTGGTCAAAACCCGTATGAGACCGGTTTGAGCTGGTGAAAACCGGTTTGAGATGTTCTGGTCGGTTTGAGCCGGTTTGAGCCGTCTGGTCTGGTGTGAGCCGGTTTGAGCTGGTCTGTTCCTGCTTGAGCCTGTCTGTTCCTGTTTGAGTCCGGTTTGAGCCGTCAAAACCGGTTTGAGCCGGTCTAGTCCGGTTTGAGTCCGGTTTGAGTCAGTCAAAATCGATTGAGACGGTCTGGCCAGCTTTGATCTGGTCAAAACCCGTATGAGTACGGTTTGAGCGGTTTGAGCTGGTGAAAACCGGTTTGAGATGTTCTGGTCAGGTTTGAGGCAGTTTGAGCCGGTCTGGTCTGGCTTGAGCCGGTTTGAGCCGGTCTGTTACTGTTTGAGCCGGTCTGTTCCTGTTTGAGTCCAGTTTGAGCCAGTCAAAACAGGTTTGAGCCGGTCAAAACCGGTTTGAGCCGGACTGGTCGGGTTTGAGTCCAGTTTGAGCCGGTCAAAATTGGTTTGAGCCGGTCTGGTCTGGCTTGATCTGGTTTGAGCCGGTTTGAGCGGTCAAAACCGGTTTGAGTCTGGTTTGAGCCGGTCAAAACCGGTTTGAGCCGGTCTGGCCTGGATTGATCCGGTTTGAGCCTGTCCAGTCATGTTTTAGTCCGGTTTGAGCCAGTCAAAACCGGTTTCAGCCGGTCTGGTTCGGTTTGAGCCGGTCTTGTCCAGTTTGAGCCTGTCAAAACCGATTGAAACCGGTCTGGGCCGGTTTGAGTCCGGTTTCAGCCAGTCAAAACCGGTTTGAGCCGGTCTGGCCTGGTTTGATCTGGTCAAAACCCGTATGAGACCGGTTTGAGCCGGTGAAAATCAGTTTGAGATGTTCTGGTCCGGTTTGAGCCGGTTTGAGCCGTTCTGGTCTGGTGTGAGCCGGTTTGAGCTGGTCTGTTCCTGCTTGAGCCTGTCTGTTCCTGTTTGAGTCCGGTTTGAGCCGTTCAAAACCGGTTTGAGCCGGTCTAGTCTGGTTTGAGTCCGGTTTGAGCCAGTCAAAATCGATTGGAGACGGTCTGGCCTGGTTTGATCTGGTCAAAACACGTATGAGTACGGTTTGAGCAGGTGAAATCCGGTTTGAGATGTTCTGGTCTGGTTTGAGCCAGTTTGAGCCGGTCTGGTCTGGCTTGATCTGGTTTGAGCCGGTCTGTTACTGTTTGAGCCGGTCTGTTCCTGTTTGAGTCCAGTTTGAGCCATTCAAAACCGGTGTGAGCCGGTCTAGTCCGGTTTGAGTCCGGTTTCAGCCGGTCAAAACCGGTTTGAGCCTGTTTGTTCCGGTTTGAGTTCTTTTTGAGCCAGTCAAAACAGGTTTGAGCCGGTCTGGTCTGGTTTGAGTCCGGTTTGAGCCGGTCAAAACCGGTTTGAGAGGGTCTGGCCTGGTTTGAGTCCGGTTTGAGCAAGTCAAAACCGTTTTGAGCTGATCTGGTCTGGAAAAATACGGTCAAAACCAGTTTGAGTCTGTTTGAGCCGGTCTGGTCGGGTTTGAGTCCAGTTTGAGCCGGTCAAAATTGGTTTGAGACGTTCTGGCCTGGTTTGATTTGGTCAAAACCTTTTGAGTCCGGTTTGAGCTGGTGAAAACCGGTTTGAGCCAGTCTGGCCTGGATTGATCCGGTTTGAGCCGGTCCGGTCATGTTTTAGTCCGGTTTGAGCCAGTCAAAACCGGTTTCAGCCGGTCTGGTTCGGTTTGAGCCGGTCTGGTCCAGTTTGAGCCTGTCAAAACCGATTGAAATCGGTCTGGGCCGGTTTGAGTCCGGTTTCAGCCAGTCAAAACCGGTTTGAGCCGGTCTGGCCTTGTTTGATCTGGTCAAAACCCGTATGAGACCGGTTTGAGCCGGTGAAAACCGGTTTGAGATGTTCTGGTCCGGTTTGAGCCGGTTTGAGCCGTTCTGGTCTGGTGTGAGCCGGTTTGAGCTGGTCTGTTCTTGTATGAGCCGGTCTGTTCCTGTTTGAGTCCGGTTTGAGCCGTTCAAAACCGGATTGAGCCGGTTTATACGGTTTGAGTCCGGTTTGAGCCAGTCAAAATCGATTGGAGACGGTTTGGCCTGGTTTGATCTGGTCAAAACCCGTATGAGTACGGTTTGAGCCGGTGAAAACAGGTTTGAGATGTTCTGGTCGGTTTGAGCCAGTTTGAGCCGGTCTGGCCTGGATTGATCCGGTTTGAGCCAGTCTGTTACTGTTTGAGCCGGTCTGTTCCTGTTTGAGTCCAGTTTGAGCCATTCAAAACCGGTGTGAGCCGGTTTGAGCCGGTCTAGTCCGGTTTGAGTCCGGTTTCTGCCGGTCAAAACCGATTTGAGCCTGTTTGTTCCGGTTTGAGTCCTTTTGAGCCAGTCAACACAGGTTTGAGCCGGTCTTGTCCGGTTTGAGCCTGTTTGTTCGGTTTGAGTCCGGTTTGAGCAAGTCAAAACCGGTTTGAGCCGGTCTGGCCTGGTTTGAGTCCGGTTTGAGCAAGTCAAAACCGTTTTGAGCTGGTCTGGTCCGGATAAATATGGTCAAAACCGGTTTGAGTCTGTTTGAGCCGGTCAAAACCGGTTTGAGCCGGTCTGGTCGGGTTTGAGTCCAGTTTGAGCCGGTCAAAACCGGTTTGAGCCTGTTTGTTCCGGTTTGAGTCCTTTTTGAGCCAGTCAAAACAGGTTTGAGCCGGTCTGGTCCGGTTTGAGTCCGGTTTGAGCCGGTCAAAACCGGTTTGAGCCGGTCTGGCCTGGTTTGAGTCCGGTTTGAGCAGGTCAAAACCGTTTTGAGCTGATCTGGTCCGGAAAAATACGGTCAAAACCAGTTTGAGTCTGTTTGAGCCGGTCAAAACCGGTTTGAGCCGGGATGGTCGGGTTTGAGTCCAGTTTGAGCCAGTCAAAATTGGTTTGAGCCGGTCTGGCCTGGTTTGATTTGGTCAAAACCCGTTTGAGTCCGGTTTGAGCTGGTCAAAACCGGTTTGAGCCGGTCTGGCCAGGATTGATCCGGTTTGAGCCGGTCCGGTCATGTTTTAGTCCTGTTTGAGCAAGTCAAAACCGGTTTCAGCCGGTCTGGTTCGGTTTGAGCCGGTCTGGTCCAGTATGAGCCTGTCAAAACCGATTGAAACCGGTCTGGGCCGGTTTGAGTCCGGTTTCAGCCGGTCAAAACCGGTTTGAGCCGGTCTGGCCTGGTTTGATCTGGTCAAAACCCGTATGAGACCGGTTTGAGCCGGTGAAAACCGGTTTGAGATGTTCTGGTCCGGTTTGAGCTGGTTTGAGCCGTTCTGGTCTGTTGTGAGCCGGTTTGAGCTGGTCTGTTCCGGTTTGAGCCGGTCTGTTCCTGTTTGAGACCGGTTTGAGCCGTTCAAAACCGGTTTGAGCCGGTCTAGTCTGGTTTGAGTCCGGTTTGAGCCAGTCAAAATCGATTGGAGACGGTCTGGCCTGCTTTGATCTGGTCAAAACCCGTATGAGTACGGTTTGAGCCGGTGAAAACCGGTTTGAGATGTTCTGGTCAGGTTTGAGGCAGTTTGAGCCGATCTGGTCTGGCTTGAGCCGGTTTGAGCCGGTCTGTTACTGTTTGAGCCGGTCTGTTCCTGTTTGAGTCCAGTTTGAGACATTCAAAACCGGTGTGAGCCGGTCTAGTCCGGTTTGAGTCCGGTTTCAGCCGGTCAAAACCGGTTTGGGCCTGTTTGTTCCGGTTTGAGTCCTTTTTGAGCCAGTCAAAACAGGTTTGAGCCGGTCTGGTCCGGTTTGAGTCCGGTTTGAGCCAGTCAAAACCGGTTTGAGCCGGTCTGGCCTGGTTTGAGTCCGGTTTGAGCAGGTCCAAACCGTTTTGAGCTGGTCTGGTCCGGATAAATATGGTCAAAACCGGTTTGAGTCTGTTTGAGCCGGTCAAAACCGGTTTGAGCCGGTCTGGTCGGGTTTGAGTCCAGTTTGAGCCGGTCAAAACCGGTTTGAGAAGGTCTGGCCTGGTTTGATCTGGTCAAAACCCGTATGAGACCGGTTTGAGCCGGTGAAAACCGGTTTGAGATGTTCTGGTCCGGTTTGAGCCGGTTTGAGCCATTCTGGTCTGGTGTGAGACGGTTTGAGCTCGTCTGTTCCTGTTTGAGCCAGTCTGTTCCTGTTTGAGTCCGGTTTGAGCCGTTCAAAACGGGTTTGAGCCAGTCTAGTCCGGTTTGAGTCCGGTTTGAGCCAGTCAAAATCGATTGGAGACGGTCTGGCCTGGTTTGATTTGGTCAAAACCCGTTTGAGTCCGGTTTGAGCTGGTCAAAAACGGTTTGAGCCGGTCTGGCCTCGATTGATCCAGTTTGAGCCAGTCAAAACCGGTTTGAGTCTGGTTTGAGCCGGTCAAAACCGGTTTCAGCCGGTCTGGTTCGGTTTGAGCGGTCTAGTCCGGTTTGAGCCTGTCAAAACCGATTGAAACCGGTCTGGGCCGGTTTGAGTCCGGTTTCAGCCGGTCAAAACCGGTTTGAGCCGGTCTGGCCTGGTTTGATCTGGTCAAAACCCGTATGAGACCGGTTTGAGCCGGTGAAAACCGGTTTGAGATGTTCTGGTCGGTTTGAGCCGGTTTGAGCCGTTCTGGTCTGTTGTGAGCCGGTTTGAGCTGGTCTGTTCCTGTTTGAGCTGTCTGTTCCTGTTTGAGTCCGGTTTGAGCCGTTCAAAACCGGTTTGAGCCGGTCTAGTCTGGTTTGAGTCCGGTTTCAGCCGGTCAAAACCGGTTTGAGCCTGTTTGTTCCGGTTTGAGTCTGTTTGAGCCGGTCAAAACCGGTTTGAGCCGGTCTGGTCCGGTTTGAGTCCGGTTTGAGCCGGTCAAAACCAGTTTGAGCCGGTCTGGCCTGGTTTGAGTCCGGTTTGAGCAGGACGAAACCGTTTTGAGCTGGTCTGGTCTGGATAAATATGGTCAAAACCGGTTTGAGTCTGTTTGAGCCGGTCAAAACCGGTTTGAGCCGGTCTGGTCGGGTTTGAGTCCAGTTTGAGCCGGTCAAAATTGGTTTGAGCCGGTCTGGCCTGGTTTGATTTGGTCAAAACCCGTTTGAGTCCGGTTTGAGCTGGTCAAAACCGGTTTGAGCCGGTCTGGCCTGGATTGATCCGGTTTGAGCCGGTCCAGTCATGTTTTAGTCCGGTTTGAGCCAGTCAAAACCGGTTTCAGCCGGTCTGGTTCGGTTTGAGCGGTTTGAGCCGGTCTGGTCCAGTTTGAGCCTGTCAAAACCGATTGAAACCGGTCTGGGCCGGTTTGAGTCCGGTTTCAGCCAGTCAAAACCGGTTTGAGCCGGTCTGGCCTGGTTTGATCTGGTCAAAACCCGTATGAGACCGGTTTGAGCCGGTGAAAACCGGTTTGAGATGTTCTGGTCCGGTTTGAGCCAGTTTGAGCCGGTCTGGTCTGGTGTGAGCCGGTTTGAGCTGGTCTGTTCCTGCTTGAGCCTGTCTGTTCCTGTTTGAGCCGTTCAAAACGGGTTTGAGCCAGTCTAGTCCGGTTTGAGTCCGGTTTGAGCCAGTCAAAATCGATTGGAGACGGTCTGGCCTGGTTTGATTTGGTCAAAACCCGTTTGAGTCCGGTTTGAGCTGGTCAAAAACGGTTTGAGCCGGTCTGGCCTCGATTGATCCAGTTTGAGCCGGTCCAGTCATGTTTTAGTCCGGTTTGAGCCAGTCAAAACCGGTTTCAGCCGGTCTGGTTCGGTTTGAGCCGGTCTTGTCCGGTTTGAGCCTGTCAAAACCGATTGAAAGCGGTCTGGGCCGGTTTGAGTCCGGTTTCAGCCGGTCAAAACCGGTTTGAGCCGGTATGGCCTGGTTTCATCTGGTCAAAACCCGTATGAGACCGGTTTGAGCCGGTGAAAACCGGTTTGAGATGTTCTGGTCTGGTTTGAGCCGGTTTGAGCCGTTCTGGTCTGTTGTGAGTCGGTTTGAGCTGGTCTGTTCCTGTTTGAGCTGTCTGTTCCTGTTTGAGTCCGGTTTGAGCCGTTCAAAACCGGTTTGAGCCGGTATAGTCTGGTTTCAGTCCGGTTTCAGCCGGTCAAAACCGGTTTGAGCCTGTTTGTTCCGGTTTGAGTCTTTTTTGAGCTAGTCAAAACAGGTTTGAGACGATCTGGTCCGGTTTGAGTCCGGTTTGAGCCGGTCAAAACCAGTTTGAGCCGGTCTGGCCTGGTTTGAGTCCGGTTTGAGCAGGACGAAACCGTTTTGAGCTGGTCTGGTCTGGATAAATATGGTCAAAACCGGTTTGAGTCTGTTTGAGCCGGTCAAAACCGGTTTGAGCCGGTCTGGTCGGGTTTGAGTCCAGTTTGAGCCGGTCAAAATTGGTTTGAGACGGTCTGGCCTGGTTTGATTTGGTCAAAACCCGTTTGAGTCCGGTTTGAGCTGGTCAAAACCAGTTTGAGCCGTTCTGGCCGGGGTTGATCCGGTTTGAGCCGGTCCAGTCATGTTTTAGTCCGGTTTGAGCCAGTCAAAACCGGTTTCAGCCGGTCTGGTTCGGTTTGAGCCAGTCTTGTCCGGTTTGAGCCTGTCAAAACCGATTGAAACCTGTCTGGGCCGGTTTGAGTCCGGTTTCAGCCGGTCAAAACCGGTTTGAGCCGGTCTGGCCTGGTTTGATCTGGTCAAAACCCCTATGAGACCGGTTTGAGCCGGTGAAAACCGGTTTGAGATGTTCTGGTCCGGTTTGAGACGGTTTGAGCCGGTTTGAGCTGGTCTGGTCTGGCTTGAGCCGGTTTGAGCTGGTCTGTTCCTGCTTGAGCCTGTCTGTTCCTGTTTGAGTCCGGTTTGAGCCGTTCAAAACCGGTTTGAGCCGGTCTAGTCCGGTTTGAGTCCGGTTTGAGCCAGTCAAAATCGATTGGAGACGGTCTGGCCTGCTTTGATCTGGTCAAAACACGTATGAGTACGGTTTGAGCAGGTGAAATCCGGTTTGTGATGTTCTGGTCCGGTTTGAGCCAGTTTGAGCCGGTCTGGTCTGGCTTGAGCCGGTTTGAGCCGGTCTGTTCCTGTTTGAGCCGGTCTATTCCTGTTTGAGTCCAGTTTGAGCCATTCAAAACCGGTGTGAGCCGGTCTAGTCTGGTTTCAGTCCGGTTTCAGCCGGTCAAACCCGGTTTGAGCCTGTTTCTTCCGGTTTGAGTTCTTTTTGAGCCAGTCAAAACAGGTTTGAGCCGGTCTGGTCTGGTTTGAGTCCGGTTTGAGCCGGTCAAAACCGGTTTGATAGGGTCTGGCCTGGTTTGAGTCCGGTTTGAGCAAGTCAAAACCGTTTTGAGCTGATCTGGTCTGGAAAAATACGGTCAAAACCAGTTTGAGTCTGTTTGAGCCGGTCTGGTCGGGTTTGAGTCCAGTTTGAGCCGGTCAAAATTGGTTTGAGTCGTTCTGGCCTGGTTTGATTTGGTCAAAACCTTTTGAGTCCGGTTTGAGCTGGTGAAAACCGGTTTGAGCCAGTCTGGCCTGGATTGATCCGGTTTGAGCCGGTCCGGTCATGTTTTAGTCCGGTTTGAGCCAGTCAAAACCGGTTTCAGCCGGTCTGGTTCGGTTTGAGCCGGTCTGGTCCAGTTTGAGCCTGTCACAACCGATTGAAATCGGTCTGCGCCGGTTTGATTCCGGTTTCAGCAAGTCAAAACCGGTTTGAGCCGGTCTGGCCTTGTTTGATCTGGTCAAAACCCGTATGAGACCGGTTTGAGCCGGTGAAAACCGGTTTGAGATGTTCTGGTCCGGTTTGAGCCGGTTTGAGCCATTCTGGTCTGTTGTGAGACGGTTTGAGCTGGTCTGTTCTTGTATGAACCGGTCTGTTCCTGTATGAGTCCAGTTTGAGCCGTTCAAAACCGGTTTGAGCCGGTTTGAGCCGGTTTGAGCGGTCTGGTCGGTTTGAGCCAGTCAAAATCGATTGGAGACAGTTTGGCCTGGTTTGATCTGGTCAAAACCCGTATGAGTACGGTTTGAGCCGGTGAAAACAGGTTTGAGATGTTCTGGTCCGGTTTGAGCCAGTTTGAGCCGGTCTGGTCTGGCTTGAGCCGGTTTGAGCCGGTCTGTTACTGTTTGAGCCGGTCTGTTCCTGTTTGAGTCCAGTTTGAGCCATTCAAAAGCGGTGTGAGCCGGTCTAGTCCGGTTTGAGTCCGGTTTCTGCCGGTCAAAACCGATTTGAGCCTGTTTGTTCCGGTTTGAGTCCTTTTTGAGCCAGTCAACACAGGTTTGAGCCGGTCTTGTCCGGTGTGTGTCCGGTTTGAGCCGGTCAAAACCGGTTTGAGCCGGTCTGGCCTGGTTTGAGTCTGGTTTGAGCAAGTCAAAACCGTTTTGAGCTGGTGTGGTCCGGGTAAATACGGTCATAACCGGTTTGATTATGTTTGAGGCGGTCAAAACCGGTTTGAGCCGGTCTGGTCGGGTTTGAGTCCAGGTTGAGCCGGTCAAAATTGGTTTGAGCCGGTCTGGCCTGGTTTGATTTGGTCAAAACCCGTTTGAGTCCGGTTTGAGCTGGTCAAAACCGGTTTGAGCCGGTCTGGCCTGGATTGATCCGGTTTGATCCGGTCCAGTCATGTTTTAGTCCGGATTGAGCCAGTCAAAACCGGTTTCAGCCGGTCTGGTTCGGTTTGAGCGGGTCTGGTCCGGTTTGAGCCGGTTTGAGCCAGTCAAAACCGGTTTGAGCTGTCAAAACCGGTTTGAGCCGGTTTGAGCGGTCTAGTCCGGTTTCAGCCAGTCAAAACCGGTTTGAGCCGGTCTGGCCTGGTTTGATCTGGTCAAAACCAGTATGAGACTGGTTTGAGCCGGTGAAAACCGGTTTGAGATGTTCTGGTCCGGTTTTAGCCGGTTTGAGCCGTTCTGGTCTGGTGTGAGTCGGTTTGAGCTGGTCTGTTCCTGTTTGAGCTGTCTGTTCATGTTTGAGTCTGGTTTGAGCCGTTCAAAACCGGTTTGAGCCAGTCTAGTCCGGTTTGAGTCCGGTTTGAGCCAGTCAAAATAGATTGGAGACGGTCTGGCCTGCTTTGATCTGGTCAAAACCCGTATGAGTACGGTTTGAGCCGGTGAAAGCCGGTTTGAGGTGTTCTGGTCAGGTTTGAGGCAGTTTGAGCCGGTCTGGTCTGGCTTGAGCCGGTTTGAGCCGGTCTGTTACTGTTTGAGCCGGTCTGTTCCTGTTTGAGTCCAGTTTGAGCCATTCAAAACCGGTGTGAGCCGGTCTAGTCCGGTTTGAGTCTGGTTTCAGCCGGTCAAAACCGGTTTGAGCCTGTTTGTTCCGGTTTGAGTCCTTTTTGAGCCAGTCAAAACAGGTTTGAGCCGGTCTGGTCCGGTTTGAGTCCTGTTTGAGCCGGTCAAAACCGGTTTGAGCCTGTTTGTTCCGGTTTGAGTCCTTTTTGAGCCAGTCAAAACAGGTTTGAGCCGGTCTGGTCCGGTTTGAGTCCGGTTTGAGCCGGTCAAAATCGGTTTGAGCCGGTCTGGCCTGGTTTGAGTCTGGTTTGAGCAGGTCAAAACCGTTTTGAGCTGATCTGGTCCGGAAAAATACGGTCAAAACCAGTTTGAGTCTGTTTGAGCCGGTCAAAACCGGTTTGAGCCGGGCTGGTCGGGTTTGAGTCCAGTTTGAGCCGGTCAAAATTGTTTTGAGCCGGTCTGGCCTGGTTTGATTTGGTCAAAACCCGTTTGAGTCCGGTTTGAGCTGGTCAAAACCGGTTTGAGCCGGTCTGGCCAGGATTGATCCGGTTTGAGCCGGTCCGGTCATGTTTTAGTCCGGTTTGAGCAAGTCAAAACCGGTTTCAGCCGGTCTGGTTCGGTTTGAGCCGGTCTGGTCCAGTATGAGCCTGTCAAAACCGATTGAAACCGGTCTGGGCCGGTTTGAGTCCGGTTTCAGCCAGTCAAAACAGGTTTGAGCCGGTCTGGCCTGGTTTGATCTGGTCAAAACCCGTATGAGACCGGTTTGAGCCGGTGAAAACCGGTTTGAGATGTTCTGGTCCGGTTTTAGCCGGTTTGAGCCGTTCTGGTCTGGTGTGAGTCGGTTTGAGCTGGTCTGTTCCTGTTTGAGCTGTCTGTTCATGTTTGAGTCTGGTTTGAGCCGTTCAAAACCGGTTTGAGCCGTCTGGTCTGGTGTGAGTCGGTTTGAGCGGTTTGAGCCGGTCAAAACCGGTTTGAGCCGGTCTGGCCTGGTTTGATCTGGTCAAAACCCGTATGAGTACGGTTTGAGCCGGTGAAAGCCGGTTTGAGGTGTTCTGGTCAGGTTTGAGGCAGTTTGAGCCGGTCTGGTCTGGCTTGAGCCGGTTTGAGCCGGTCTGTTACTGTTTGAGCCGGTCTGTTCCTGTTTGAGTCCAGTTTGAGCCATTCAAAACCGGTGTGAGCCGGTCTAGTCCGGTTTGAGTCTGGTTTCAGCCGGTCAAAACCGGTTTGAGCCTGTTTGTTCCGGTTTGAGTCCTTTTTGAGCCAGTCAAAACAGGTTTGAGCCGGTCTGGTCCGGTTTGAGTCCTGTTTGAGCCGGTCAAAACCGGTTTGAGCCTGTTTGTTCCGGTTTGAGTCCTTTTTGAGCCAGTCAAAACAGGTTTGAGCCGGTCTGGTCCGGTTTGAGTCGGTTTGAGCGGTCAAAACCGGTTTGAGCCGGTCTGGCCTGGTTTGAGTCTGGTTTGAGCAGGTCAAAACCGTTTTGAGCTGATCTGGTCCGAAAATACGGTCAAAACCAGTTTGAGTCTGTTTGAGCCGGTCAAAACCGGTTTGAGCCGGGCTGGTCGGGTTTGAGTCCAGTTTGAGCCGGTCAAAATTGTTTTGAGCCGGTCTGGCCTGGTTTGATTTGGTCAAAACCCGTTTGAGTCCGGTTTGAGCTGGTCAAAACCGGTTTGAGCCGGTCTGGCCAGGATTGATCCGGTTTGAGCCGGTCCGGTCATGTTTTAGTCCGGTTTGAGCAAGTCAAAACCGGTTTCAGCCGGTCTGGTTCGGTTTGAGCCGGTCTGGTCCAGTATGAGCCTGTCAAAACCGATTGAAACCGGTCTGGGCGGTTTGAGTCCGTTTCAGCCAGTCAAAACCGGTTTGAGCCGGTCTGGCCTGGTTTGATCTGGTCAAAACCCGTATGAGACCGGTTTGAGCCGGTGAAAACCGGTTTGAGATGTTCTGGTCCGGTTTGAGCCGGTTTGAGCCGTTCTGGTCTGGTGTGAGCCGGTTTGAGCTGGTCTGTTCCTGTTTGAGCCGGTCTGTTCCTGTTTGAGTCCGGTTTGAGCCGTTCAAAACGGGTTTGAGCCGGTCTAGTCCGGTTTGAGTCCGGTTTGAGCCAGTCAAAATCGATTGGAGACGGTCTGGCCTGCTTTGATCTGGTCAAAACCCGTATGAGTACTGTTTGAGGCGGCGAAAGCCGGTTTGAGATGTTCTGGTCAGGTTTGAGGCAGTTTGAGCCTGTCTGGTCTGGCTTGAGCCGGTTTGAGCCGGTGTGATACTGTTTGAGCTGGTCTGTTCCTGTTTGAGTCCAGTTTGAGCCATTCAAAACCGGTGTGAGCCGGTCTAGTCCAGTTTGAGTCAGGTTTCAGGCGGTCAAAACCGGTTTGAGCCTGTTTGTTCCGGTTTGACTCATTTTTGAGCCAGTCAAAACAGGTTTGAGACGGTCTGGTCCGGTTTGATTCCGGTTTGAGCCGGTCAAAACCGGTTTGAGCCGGTCTGGCCTGGTTTGAGTCCGGTTTGAGCAGGTCAAAACCGTTTTGAGCTGATCTGGTCCGGAAAAATAAGGTCAAAACCAGTTTGAGTCTGTTTGAGCCGGTCAAAACCAGTTTGAGCCGGGATGGTCGGGTTTGAGTCCAGTTTGAGCCGGTCAAAATTGGTTTGAGCCGGTCTGGCCTGGTTTGATTTGGTCAAAACCCGTTTGAGTCCGGTTTGAGCTGTTCAAAACCGGTTTGAGCCGGTCTGGCCAGGATTGATCCGGTTTGAGCCGGTCCGGTCATGTTTTAGTCCGGTTTGAGCAAGTCAAAACCAGTTTCAGCCGGTCTGGTTCGGTTTGAGCTGGTCTGGTCCAGTATGAGCCTGTCAAAACCGATTGAAACCGGTCTGGGCCGGTTTGAGTCCGGTTTCAGCCAGTCAAAACCGGTTTGAGCCGGTCTGGCCTGGTTTGATCTGGTCAAAACCCGTATGAGACCGGTTTGAGCCGGTGAAAACCGGTTTGAGATGTTCTGGTCCGGTTTGAGCCGGTTTGAGCCGTTCTGGTCTGTTGTGAGCCGGTTTGAGCTGGTCTGTTCCTGTTTGAGCCGGTCTGTTCCTGTTTGAGACCGGTTTGAGCCGTTCAAGACCGGTTTGAGCCAGTCTAGTCCGGTTTGAGTCCGGTTTGAGCCAGTCAAAATCGATTGGAGAGGGTCTGGCCTGCTTTGATCTGGTCAAAACCCGTATGAGTACGGTTTGAGGCGGTGAAAGCCGGTTTGAGATGTTCTGGTCAGGTTTGAGGCAGTTTGAGCCGGTCTGGTCTGGCTTGAGCCAGTTTGAGCCGGTCTGTTACTGTTTGAGCCGGTCTGTTCCTGTTTGAGTCCAGTTTGAGACATTCAAAACCGGTGTGAGCCGGTCTAGTCTGGTTTGAGTCCGGTTTCAGCCGGTCAAAACCGGTTTGGGCCTGTTTGTTCCGGTTTGAGTCCTTTTTGAGCCTGTCGAAACAGGTTTGAGCCGGTCTGGTCCGGTTTGAGTCCGGTTTGAGCCAGTCAAAACCGGTTTGAGGTGGTCTGGTCTGGCTTGAGCCGGTTTGAGTCCGGTTTGAGCAGGTCCAAACCATTTTGAGCTGGTCTTGTCCGGATAAATATGGTCAAAACCGGTTTGAGTCTGTTTGAGCCGGTCAAAACCGGTTTGAGCCGGTCTGGTCGGGTTTGAGTCCAGTTTGAGCCGGTCAAAACCGGTTTGAGAAGGTCTGGCCTGGTTTGATCTGGTCAAAACCCGTATGAGACCGGTTTGAGCCGGTGAAAACCGGTTTGAGATGTTCTGGTCGGTTTGAGCCGGTTTGAGCCATTCTGGTCTGGTGTGAGACGGTTTGAGCTGGTCTGTTCCTGTTTGAGCCAGTCTGTTCCTGTTTGAGTCTGGTTTGAGCCGGTCAAAACCGGTTTGAGCGGTCTGGTCCGGTTTGAGTCCGGTTTCAGCCGGTCAAAACCGGTTTGAGCCGGTCTGGCCTGGTTTGATCTGGTCAAAACCCGTATGAGTACGGTTTGAGGTGGTGAAAGCCGGTTTGAGATGTTCTGGTCAGGTTTGAGGCAGTTTGAGCCGGTCTGGTCTGGCTTGAGCCGGTTTGAGCTGGTCTGTTACTGTTTGAGCCGGTCTGTTCCTGTTTGAGTCCAGTTTGAGCCATTCAAAACCGGTTTGAGCCGGGCTGGTCGGGTTTGAGTCCAGTTTGAGCCGGTCAAAATCGGTTTGAGCCAGTCTGGCCAGGTTTGATTTGGTCAAAACCCGTTTGAGTCCGGTTTGAGCTGGTCAAAAACGGTTTGAGCCGGTCTGGCCTCGATTGATCCAGTTTGAGCCGGTCCAGTCATGTTTTAGTCCGGTTTGAGCCAGTCAAAACCGGTTTCAGCCGGTCTGGTTCGGTTTGAGCGGTCTGGTCCGGTTTGAGCCTGTCAAAACCGGTTTGAGCCATTCAAAACCGGTTTGAGCGGTTTGAGCCGGTTTGAGCCGGTCAAAACCGGTTTGAGCGGTCTGGCCTGGTTTGATCTGGTCAAAACCCGTATGAGACGGTTTGAGCCGGTGAAAACCGGTTTGAGATGTTCTGGTCCTGGTTTGAGCCGGTTTGAGCCGTTCTGGTCTGGTGTGAGTCGGTTTGAGCTGGTCTGTTCCTGTTTGAGCTGTCTGTTCCTGTTTGAGTCCGGTTTGAGCCGTTCAAAACCGGTTTGAGCGGTCTAGTCGGTTTGAGCGGTTTGAGCCGGTTTGAGCCGGTCAAAACCGGTTTGAGCCTGTTTGTTCGGTTTGAGTCTTTTTGAGCTAGTCAAAACAGGTTTGAGACGATCTGGTCCGGTTTGAGTCGGTTTGAGCGGTCAAAACCGGTTTGAGCGGTCTGGCCTGGTTTGAGTCCGGTTTGAGCAGGTCCAAACCGTTTTGAGCTGGTCTGGTCTGGATAAATATGGTCAAAACCGGTTTGAGTCTGTTTGAGCCGGTCAAAACCGGTTTGAGCCGGTCTGGTCGGGTTTGAGTCCAGTTTGAGCCGGTCAAAATTGGTTTGAGACGGTCTGGCCTGGTTTGATTTGGTCAAAACCCGTTTGAGTCCGGTTTGAGCTGGTCAAAACCAGTTTGAGCCATTCTGGCCGGGGTTGATCCGGTTTGAGCCGGTCCAGTCATGTTTTAGTCTGGTTTGAGCCAGTCAAAACCGGTTTCAGCCGGTCTGGTTCGGTTTGAGCCAGTCTCGTCCGTTTGAGCCTGTCAAAACCGATTGAAACCGGTCTGGGCCGGTTTGAGTCCGGTTTCAGCCGGTCAAAACCGGTTTGAGCCGGTGTGGCCTGGTTTGATCTGGTCAAAACCCCTATGAGACCGGTTTGAGCCGGTGAAAACCGGTTTGAGATGTTCTGGTCCGGTTTGAGACGGTTTGAGCCGTTCGGGTCTGGTGTGAGCCGGTTTGAGCTGGTCTGTTCCTGCTTGAGCCTGTCTGTTCCTGTTTGAGTCCGGTTTGAGCCATTCAAAACCGGTTTGAGCCGGTCTAGTCCGGTTTGAGTCCGGTTTGAGCCAGTCAAAATCGATTGGAGACGGTCTGGCCTGCTTTGATCTGGTCAAAACACGTATGAGTACGGTTTGAGCAGGTCAAAACCGTTTTGAGCTGGTCTGGTCCGGTTTGAGCCAGTTTGAGCTGGTCTGGTCTGGCTTGAGCCGGTTTGAGCCGGTCTGTTCCTGTTTGAGCCGGTCTGTTCCTGTTTGAGTCCAGTTTGAGCCATTCAAAACCGGTGTGAGCCGGTCTAGTCTGGTTTCAGTCCGGTTTCAGCCGGTCAAACCCGGTTTGAGCCTGTTTCTTCCGGTTTGAGTTCTTTTTGAGCCAGTCAAAACAGGTTTGAGCCGGTCTGGTCTGGTTTGAGTCCGGTTTGAGCCGGTCAAAACCGGTTTGAGAGGGTCTGGCCTGGTTTGAGTCCGGTTTGAGCAAGTCAAAACCGTTTTGAGCTGATCTGGTCTGGAAAAATACGGTCAAAACCAGTTTGAGTCTGTTTGAGCCGGTCAAAACCGGTTTGAGCCGGTCTGGTCGGGTTTGAGTCCAGTTTGAGCCGGTCAAAATTGGTTTGAGCCGGTCTGGCCTGGTTTGATTTGGTCAAAACCGTTTTGAGCCGGTTTGAGCTGGTGAAAACCGGTTTGAGCAGTCTGGCCTGGTTTGAGTCCGGTTTGAGCCGGTCCGGTCATGTTTTAGTCGGTTTGAGCGGTTTGAGCCGGTCAAAACCGGTTTCAGCGGTCTGGTTCGGTTTGAGCCGGTCTGGTCCGTTTGAGCCTGTCAAAACCGATTGAAACCGGTCTGGGCGGTTTGAGTCGGTTTCAGCCAGTCAAAACCGGTTTGAGCCGGTCTGGCCTTGTTTGATCTGGTCAAAACCCGTATGAGACCGGTTTGAGCCGGTGAAAACCGGTTTGAGATGTTCTGGTCCGGTTTGAGCCGGTTTGAGCCGTTCTGGTCTGGTGTGAGACGGTTTGAGCTGGTCTGTTCTTGTATGAACCGGTCTGTTCCTGTTTGAGTCCGGTTTGAGCCGTTCAAAACCGGTTTGAGCCGGTCTGGTCCAGTTTGAGTCCGGTTTGAGCCAGTCAAAATCGATTTGAGCAAGTCAAAACCGGTTTCCGCCGGTCTGGTTCGGTTTGAGCCGGTCTTGTCCGGTTTCAGCCTGTCAAAACCGATTGAAACCGGTCTGGGCCGGTTTGAGTCCGGTTTCAGCCAGTCAAAACGGGTTTGAGCCGGTCTGGCCTGGTTTGATCTGGTCAAAACCCGTATGAGACCGGTTTGAGCCGGTGAAAACCAGTTTGAGATGTTCTGGTCCGGTTTGAGCCGGTTTGAGCCGTTCTGGTCTGGTGTGAGCGGTTTGAGCTGGTCTGTTCCTGCTTGAGCCTGTCTGTTCCTGTTTGAGTCGGTTTGAGCCGTTCAAAACCGGTTTGAGCGGTCTGGTCTGGTTTGAGTCCGGTTTGAGCCAGTCAAAATCGATTGGAGAGGTCTGGCCTGGTTTGATCTGGTCAAAACCCGTATGAGTCGGTTTGAGCCGGTGAAAACCGGTTTGAGATGTTCTGGTCGGTTTGAGCCAGTTTGAGCCGGTCTGGTCTGGCTTGAGCCGGTTTGAGCTGGTCTGTTACTGTTTGAGCCGGTCTGTTCCTGTTTGAGTCCAGTTTGAGCCATTCAAAACCGGTGTGAGCCGGTCTAGTCGGGTTTGAGTCCGGTTTCAGCCGGTCAAAACCGGTTTGAGCCTGTTTGTTCCGGTTTGAGTCCTTTTTGAGCCAGTCGAAACAGGTTTGAGCCGGTCTGGTCGGTTTGAGTCCGGTTTGAGCCGGTCAAAACCGGTTTGAGCCGGTCTGGCCTGGTTTGAGTCCGGTTTGAGCAGGTCCAAACCGTTTTGAGCTGGTCTGGTCCGGATAAATATGGTCAAAACCGGTTGGAGTCTGTTTGAGCCGGTCAAAACCGGTTTGAGCCGGTCTGGTCGGGTTTGAGTCCAGTTTGAGCCGGTCAAAACCGGTTTGAGCAGGTCTGGCCTGGTTTGATCTGGTCAAAACTCGTATGAGACCGGTTTGAGCTGGTGAAAACCGGTTTGAGATATTCTGGTCGGTTTGAGCGGTTTGAGCCGGTTTGAGCCGTTCTGGTCTGGTGTGATTCGGTTTGAGCTGGTCTGTTCCTGTTTGAGCTGTCTGTTCCTGTTTGAGTCCGGTTTAAGCCGTTCAAAACCGGTTTGAGCCGGTCTAGTCTGGTTTGAGTCCGGTTTGAGCCAGTCAAAATCGATTGGAGACGGTCTGGCCTGGTTTGATCTGGTCAAAACCCGTATGAGTACGGTTTGAGCCGTGAAACCGGTTTGAGATGTTCTGGTCAGGTTTGAGGCAGTTTGAGCCGGTCTGGTCTGGCTTGAGCCGGTTTGAGCCGGTCTGTTACTGTTTGAGCCGGTCTGTTCCTGTTTGAGTCCAGTTTGAGCCATTCAAAACCGGTGTGAGCCGGTCTAGTCCGGTTTGAGTCCAGTTTGAGCCGGTCAAAACCGGTTTGAGCCTGTTTGTTCCGGTTTGAGTCCTTTTTGAGCCAGTCGAAACAGGTTTGAGCCGGTCTGGTCCGGTTTGAGTCCGGTTTGAGCCAGTCAAAATCGGTTTGAGCCGGTCTGGCCTGGATTGATCCGGTTTGAGCCGGTTTGAGCCGGTCAAAACCGGTTTGAGCTGGTCTGGTCCGGATAAATATGGTCAAAACCGGTTTGAGTCTGTTTGAGCCGGTCAAAACCGGTTTGAGCCGGTCTGGTCGGGTTTGAGTCCAGTTTGAGCCGGTCAAAACCGGTTTGAGCAGGTCTGGCCTGGTTTGATCTGGTCAAAACCCGTATGAGACCGGTTTGAGCCGGTGAAAACCGGTTTGAGATGTTCTGGTCCGGTTTGAGCCGGTTTGAGCCATTCTGGTCTGGTGTGAGACGGTTTGAGCTGGTCTGTTCCTGTTTGAGCCGGTCTGTTCCTGTTTGAGTCCAGTTTGAGCCGTTCAAAACCGGTTTGAGCCGGTCTAGTCCGGTTTGAGTCCGGTTTGAGCCAGTCAAAATCGATTGGAGACGGTCTGGCCTGGTTTGATCTGGTCAAAACCCGTATGAGTACGGTTTGAGGCGGTGAAAGCCGGTTTGAGATGTTCTGGTCAGGTTTGAGGCAGTTTGAGCCTGTCTGGTCTGGCTTGAGCCGGTTTGAGCCGGTCTGTTACTGTTTGAGCCGGTCTGTTCCTGTTTGAGTCCAGTTTGAGCCATTCAAAACCGGTTTGAGCCGGGCTGGTCGGGTTTGAGTCCAGTTTGAGCCGGTCAAAATCGGTTTGAGCCAGTCTGGCCTGGTTTGATTTGGTCAAAACCGTTTGAGTCCGGTTTGAGTCCGGTTTGAGCTGGTCAAAAACGGTTTGAGCCGGTCTGGCCTCGATTGATCCAGTTTGAGCCGGTCCAGTCATGTTTTAGTCCGGTTTGAACCAGTCAAAACCGGTTTCAGCCGGTCTGGTTCGGTTTGAGCCGGTCTTGTCCGGTTTGAGCCTGTCAAAACCGATTGAAACCGGTCTGGGCCGGTTTGAGTCCGGTTTCAGCCAGTCAAAACCGGTTTGAGCCGGTCTGGCCTGGTTTGATCTGGTCAAAACCCGTATGAGACAGGTTTGAGCCAGTGAAAACCGGTTTAAGATGTTGTGGTCCGGTTTGAGCCGGTTTAAGCCGTTCTGGTCTGGTGTGAGCCGGTTTGAGCTGGTCTATTCCTGCTTGAGCCTGTCTGTTGCTGTTTGAGTCCGGTTTGAGCCGTTCAAAACCGGTTTGAGCCGGTCTAGTCCGGTTTGAGTCCGGTTTGAGCCAGTCAAAATCGATTGGAGACGGTCTGGCCTGGTTTGATCTGGTCAAAACCCGTATGAGTACGGTTTGAGCCGGTGAAAACCGGTTTGAGATGTTCTGGTCCGGTTTGAGCCAGTTTGAGCCGGTCTGGTCTGGCTTGAGCCGGTTTGAGCCGGTCTGTTACTGTTTGAGCCGGTCTGTTCCTGTTTGAGTCCAGTTTGAGCCATTCAAAACCGGTGTGAGCCGGTCTAGTCCGGTTTGAGTCCGGTTTCAGCCGGTCAAAACCGGTTTGAGCCTGTTTGTTCCGGTTTGAGTCGTTTTGAGCCAGTCAACACAGGTTTGAGCCGGTCTGGTCCGGTTTGAGTCCGGTTTGAGCGGTTTGAGCCGGTTTGAGCCGTCTGGCCTGGTTTGAGTCCGGTTTGAGCAGGTCAAAACCGTTTTGAGCTGGTCTGGTCCTGATAAATATGGTCAAAACCGGTTTGAGTCTGTTTGAGCCGGTCAAAACCGGTTTGAGCCGGTCTGGTCGTGTTTCAGTCCAGTTTGAGCCGGTCAAAATTGGTTTGAGCCGGTCTGGCCTGGTTTGATTTGGTCAAAACCCGTTTGACTCCAGTTTGAGCCGGTGAAAACCGGTTTGAGATGTTCTGGTCCGGTTTGAGCCGGTTTGAGCCATTCTGGTCTGGTGTGAGCCGGTTTGAGCTGGTCTGTTCCTGTTTGAGCCGGTCTGTTCCTGTTTGAGTCCGGTTTGAGCCGTTCAAAACCGGTTTGAGCCGTCTGGTCTGGTGTGAGCCGGTTTGAGCCAGTCAAAATCGATTGGAGAGGGTCTGGCCTGGTTTGATCTGGTCAAAACCCGTATGAGTCGGTTTGAGCCGGTGAAAACCGGTTTGAGCGGTTTGAGCTGGTCTGGTCCGGTTTGAGGCAGTTTGAGCCGGTCTGGTCTGGCTTGAGCCGGTTTGAGCTGGTCTGTTACTGTTTGAGCCGGTCTGTTCCTGTTTGAGTCAGTTTGAGCCATTCAAAAGCGGTGTGAGCCGGTCTAGTCCGTTTGAGTCCGGTTTCAGCTGGTCAAAACCGGTTTGAGCCTGTTTGTTCCGGTTTGAGTCCTTTTTGAGCCAGTCAAAACAGGTTTGAGCCGGTCTGGTCCGGTTTGAGTCCGGTTTGAGCTGGTCAAAACCGGTTTGAGCCGGTCTGGCCTGGTTTGAGTCCGGTTTGAGCAGGTCAAAACCGTTCTGAGCTGATCTGGTCTGGAAAAATACGATCAAAACCGGTTTGAGTCTGTTTGAGCGGTCAAAACCGGTTTGAGCGGTCTGGTCTGTTCGGTTTGAGTCCAGTTTGAGCCGGTCTAGTCGGTTTGAGCCTGTCAAAATTGGTTTGAGCCGGTCTGGCCTGGTTTGATTTGGTCAAAACCCGTTTGAGTCCGGTTTGAGCTGGTCAAAACCGATTTGAGCTGTTCTGGTCCGGTTTGAGCCGGTTTGAGCTGTTCTGGTCTGGTGTGAGCCGGTTTGAGTTGGTCTGTTCCTGTTTGAGTTGGTCTGTTCCTGTTTGAGTCCGGTTTGAGCCGTTCAAAACCGGTTTGAGCCGGTCTAGTCCGGTTTGAGTCCGGTTTGAGCCAGTCAAAATCGATTGGAGAGGGTCTGGCCTGGTTTGATCTGGTCAAAACCCGTATGAGTACGGTTTGAGGCGGTGAAAGCCGGTTTGAGATGTTCTGGTCACGTTTGAGGCAGTTTGAGCCGGTCTGGTCTGGCTTGAGCCGGTTTGAGCCGGTCTGTTACTGTTTGAGCCGGTCTGTTCCTGTTTGAGTCCAGTTTGAGCCATTCAAAAGCGGTGTGAGCCGGTCTAGTCCGGTTTGAGTCCGGTTTCAGCTGGTCAAATCCGGTTTGAGCCTGTTTGTTCCGGTTTGAGTCCTTTTTGAGCCAGTCAAAACAGGTTTGAGCCGGTCTGGTCCCGTTTGAGTCCGGTTTGAGCCGGTCAAAACCGGTTTGAGCTGATCTGGTCCGGAAAAATACGGTCAAAATAGTTTGAGTCTGTTTGAGCCGGTCAAAACCGGTTTCAGCCGGGCTGGTCGGGTTTGAGTCCAGTTTGAGCTGGTCAAAATTGGTTTGAGCCGGTCTGGCCTGGTTTGATATGGTCAAAACCCGTTTGAGTCTGGTTTGAGCTGGTCAAAACCGGTTTGAGCCGGTCTGGCCTGGATTGATCCGGTTTGAGCCGGTCCGGTCATGTTTTAGTCCGGTTTGAGCAAGTCAAAACCGGTTTCAGCCGGTCTGGTTCGGTTTGAGCCGGTCTGGTCCGGTATGAGCCTGTCAAAACCAATTGAAACCGGTCTGGGCCGGTTTGAGTCCGGTTTCAGCTGGTCAAAACTGGTTTGAGCAGGTCTGGCCTGGTTTGATCTAGTCAAAACGCGTATGAGACCGGTTTGAGCCGGTGAAAACCAGTTTGAGATGTTCTGGTCCGGTTTGAGCTGGTTTGAGCCGTTCTGGTCTGGTGTGAGCCGGTTTGAGCTGGTCTGTTCCTGCTTGAGCCTGTCTGTTGCTGTTTGAGTCCGGTTTGAGCCGTTCAAAACCGGTTTGAGCCGGTCTAGTCCGGTTTGAGTCCGGTTTGAGCCAGTCAAAATCGATTGGAGAGTGTCTGGCCTGGTTTGATCTGGTCAAAACCCGTATGAGTACGGTTTGAGCCGGTGAAAACCGGTTTGAGATGTTCTGGTCCGGTTTGAGCCAGTTTGAGCCGGTCTGGTCTGGCTTGAGCCGGTTTGAGCTGGTCTGTTACTGTTTGAGCCGGTCTGTTCCTGTTTGAGTCCAGTTTGAGCCATTCAAAACCGGTTTGAGCCGGGCTGGTCGGGTTTGAGTCCAGTTTGAGCCGGTCAAAATCGGTTTGAGCCGGTCTGGCCTGGTTTGATTTGGTCAAAACCCGTTTGAGTCCGGTTTGAGCTGGTCAAAACCGGTTTGAGCCGGTCTGGCCTGGTTTGATCCGGTCAAAACCCGTATGAGTCTGGATTGAGCCGGTGAAAACCGGTTTGAGATGTTCTGGTCCGGTTTGAGCCGGTTTGCGCCGGTCTGGTGTGGCTTGAGCCGGTTTTAGCCGGTCTCTTCCTGTTTGAGTCCGGTTTGAGCCAGTTCAAACCGGTTTTAGCCGTTCTGGTACGGTTTGAGTCCTGTTTGAGCCATTCAAAACCTGGTAGACCCGGTCTGGTCCCTAATGAGACGGTTAAAACCGGTTTGAGCCAGTCTAAGAGCCGTTCTGGTCTGGTGTGAGCGGTTTGAGCCGGTTTGAGCCGGTCAAAACATTTTGAGTTCGTTTGAGGCGGTCTGGTCTGTTCGGTTTGAGCGGTTTGAGCCGGTCAAAAGCGGTTTGAGCCAGTGTGGTCCGGTTTGAGTCGGGTTTGAGCCAGTCAAAACAGGTTTGAGCCGGTCTGGTACGGTTTGAGTCTGGTTTCAGCCGGTCAAAACCGGTTTGAGCCGGTCTGGCCTGGTTTGATCTGGTCAAAACCCGTTTGAGTCCGGTTTGAGCCGGTCAAAACCGGTTTGAGTCGGTCCGGATCAGTTTGAACCGTTCAAAACCTGTTTGAGCCGGTCTGGTCAGGTTTGAGATGGTTTGAGCCGGTCTGGTCTGGTTAGAGATGTTCTGGTCGGGTTTCAGCCGGTGAAAACCGGTTTGAGCCCATCTCGTCCGGTTTGAGCTGGTCAAAACCGGTTTGAGCTGGTCTGCTGCGGATTGATCCCGTTTGAGCTGGTCTGGTCGGTTTGAGTCCGTTTGAGCCGGTTTGAGCGGTTTGAGCCGTCAAAACCGGTTTGAGCAGTTTGAGCCGGTCTGGCCTGGTTTGAGTCCGGTTTGAGCAGGTCAAAACCGTTGAGAGCTGGTCTGGTCCGGTTTCATCCAGTCAAAACTGGTTTGAGACGGCTTGAGCTAGTCAAAACCGGTTTGAGCCGGTCTGGTCTTGTTTGATCTGGTTTCAGCTGTTCTGGTCTGCTTTGAGCCGTTCAAAACCGGTTTGAGACGGTCCGATCCGGTTTTAGTCCGGTTTGAGCTGGTCAAAAACGGTTTCAGCCGGTCTGGTTCGGTTTGAGCCGGTCTGGTCCGGTTGGAGCCTGTCTGAACCGGTTGGAACCGGTCTGGGCCGGTTTGAGTCCGGTTTGAGCCAGTCAAAACCGGTTTCAGCCGGTCTGGCCTGGTTTGATCTGGTCAAAACCCGTAGGAGACCGGTTTGAGCCAGTGAAAACCGGTTTGAGATGTTCTGGTCCGGTTTGAGCCGGTTTGAGCCGTTCTGGTCTGGTGTGAGCCGGTTTGAGCTGGTCTGTTCCTGCTTGAGCCTGTCTGTTGCTGTTTGAGTCCGGTTTGAGCCGTTCAAAACCGGTTTGAGTCTGGTTTGAGCCGGTTTGAGTCCGGTTTGAGCCAGTCAAAATCGATTGGAGAGGGTCTGGCCTGGTTTGATCTGGTCAAAACCCGTATGAGTACGGTTTGAGCTGGTGAAAACCGGTTTGAGATGTTCTGGTCCGGTTTGAGCCAGTTTGAGCCGGTCTGGTCTGGCTTGAGCCGGTTTGAGCTGGTCTGTTACTGTTTGAGCCTGTCTGTTCCTGTTTGAGTCCAGTTCGAGCCATTCAAAACCGGTGTGAGCGGTCTAGTCGGTTTGAGTCCGGTTTCAGCCGGTCAAAACCGGTTTGAGCCTGTTTGTTCCGGTTTGAGTCCTTTTTGAGCCAGTCGAAACAGGTTTGAGCCAGTCTGGTCAGGTTTGAGTCCGGTTTGAGCCGGTCAAAACCGGTTTGAGCCGGTCTGGCCTGGTTTGAGTCCGGTTTGAGCAGGTCAAAACCGTTTTGAGCTGGTCTGGTCCGGATAAATATGGTCAAAACCGGTTTGAGTCTGTTTGAGCCGGTCAAAACCGGTTTGAGCCGGTCTGGTCGGGTTTGAGTCCAGTTTGAGCCGGTCAAAACCGGTTTGAGCAGGTCTGGCCTGGTTTGATCTGGTCAAA
Organism: Erythrocebus patas; assembly: GCA_023783455.1. Classification (NCBI taxonomy): domain Eukaryota; kingdom Metazoa; phylum Chordata; class Mammalia; order Primates; family Cercopithecidae; genus Erythrocebus; species Erythrocebus patas. The sequence goes on from JAKFHT010000331.1 coordinate 63,738, forward strand.
ACCCGTATGAGACCGGTTTGAGCCGGTGAAAACCGGTTTGAGATGTTCTGGTCCGGTTTGAGCGGTTTGAGCCATTCTGTTCTGGTGTGAGCCGGTTTGAGCTGGTCTGTTCCTGTTTGAGCCGGTCTGTTCCTGTTTGAGTCCGGTTTGAACCGTTCAAAACCAGTTTGTGTTGGTCTAGTCCGGTTTGAGTCCGGTTTGAGCCAGTCAAAATCGATTGGAGACGGTCTGGCCTGGTTTGATCTGGTCAAAACCCGTATGAGTACGGTTTGAGGTGGTGAAAGCCGGTTTGAGATGTTCTGGTCAGGTTTGAGGCAGTTTGAGCCGGTCTGGTCTGGCTTGAGCCGGTTTGAGCCGGTCTGTTACTGTTTGAGCCGGTCTGTTCCTGTTTGAGTCCAGTTTGAGCCATTCAAAACCGGTGTGAGCCGGTCTAGTCCGGTTTGAGTCCGGTTTCAGCCGGTCAAAACCGCTTTGAGCCTGTTTGTTCCGGTTTGAGTCCTTTTTGAGCCAGTCAAAACAGGTTTGAGCCGGTCTGGTCCGTTTGAGTCCGGTTTGAGCCGGTCAAAACCGGTTTGAGCCGGTCTGGCCTGGTTTGAGTCCGGTTTGAGCAGGTCAAAACCGTTTTGAGCTGATCTGGTCTGGAAAAATACGGTCAAAACCAGTTTGAGTCTGTTTGAGCCGGTCAAAACCGGTTTGAGCCGGTCTGGTCGGGTTTGAGTCCAGTTTGAGCCGGTCAAAATTGGTTTGAGCCGGTCTGGCCTGGTTTGATTTGGTCAAAACCCGTTTGAGTCCGGTTTGAGCTGGTCAAAACCGGTTTGAGCCGGTCTGGCCTGGGTTGATCCGGTTTGAGCCGGTCCAGTCATGTTTTAGTCCGGTTTGAGCCAGTCAAAACCGGTTTCAGCCGGTCTGGTTCGGTTTGAGCGGTCTTGTCCGGTTTGAGCCTGTCAAAACCGATTGAAACCGGTCTGGGCCGGTTTGAGTCCGGTTTCAGCCAGTCAAAACCGGTTTGAGCCGGTCTGGCCTGGTTTGATCTGGTCAAAACCCGTATGAGACCGGTTTGAGCCGGTGAAAACCAGTTTGAGATGTTCTGGTCCGGTTTGAGCCGGTTTGAGCCGGTCTGGTCTGGTGTGAGCCGGTTTGAGCTGGTCTGTTCCTGCTTGAGCCTGTCTGTTCCTGTTTGAGTCCGTTTGAGCCGGTCAAAACCGGTTTGAGCCGGTCTAGTCCGGTTTGAGTCCGGTTTGAGCCAGTCAAAATCGATTGGAGAGGGTCTGGCCTGGTTTGATCTGGTCAAAACCCGTATGAGACCGGTTTGAGCCGGTGAAAACCGATTTGAGATGTTCTGGTCCGGTTTGAGCCAGTTTGAGCCGGTCTGGTCTGGCTTGAGCCGGTTTGAGCCGGTCTGTTACTGTTTGAGCCGGTCTGTTCCTGTTTGAGTCCAGTTTGAGCCATTCAAAACCGGTGTGAGCCGGTCTAGTCCGGTTTGAGTCCGGTTTCAGCTGGTCAAAACCGGTTTGAGCCTGTTTGTTCCGGTTTGAGTCCTTTTTGGGCCAGTCGAAACAGGTTTGAGCCGGTCTGGTCCGGTTTGAGTCCGGTTTGAGCCGGTTAAAACCGGTTTGAGCCGGTCTGGCCTGGTTTGAGTCCGGTTTGAGCAGGTCCAAACCGTTTTGAGCTGGTCTGGTCCGGATAAATATGGTCAAAACCGGTTTGAGTCTGTTTGAGCCGGTCAAAACCGGTTTGAGCCGGTCTGGTCGGGTTTGAGTCCAGTTTGAGCCAGTCAAAACCGGTTTGAGAAGGTCTGGCCTGGTTTGATCTGGTCAAAACCCGTATGAGACCGGTTTGAGCCAGTGAAAACCGGTTTGAGATGTTCTGGTCCGGTTTGAGCCGGTTTGAGCCGTTCTGTTCTGGTGTGAGCCGGTTTGAGCTGGTCTGTTCCTGTTTGAGTCCGGTTTGAGCCGTTCAAAACCGGTTTGAGCCGGTCTAGTCCAATTTGAGTCCGGTTTGAGCCAGTCAAAATCGATTGGAGAGGGTCTGGCCTGCTTTGATCTGGTCAAAACCCGTATGAGTACGGTTTGAGCCGGTGAAAGCGGGTTTGAGTTGTTCTGGTCAGGTTTGAGGCAGTTTGAGCCGGTCTGGTCTGGCTTGACCCGGTTTGAGCCGGTCTGTTAGTGTTTGAGCCGGTCTGTTCCTGTTTGAGTCCAGTTTGAGCCATTCAAAACCGGTGTGAGCCGGTCTAGTCCGGTTTGAGTCCGGTTTCAGCCGGTCAAAACCGGTTTGAGCCTGTTTGTTATGGTTTGAGTCCTTTTTGAGCCAGTCAAAACAGGTTTGAGCCGGTCTGGTCCAGTTTGAGTCCGGTTTGAGCCGGTCAAAACCGGTTTGAGCCGGTCTGGCCTGGAAAAATACGGTCAAAACCAGTTTGAGTCTGTTTGAGCCGGTCAAAACCGGTTTGAGCCGGTCTGGTCGGGTTTGAGTCCAGTTTGAACCGGTCAAAATTGGTTTGAGCCGGTCTGGCCTGGTTTGATTTGGTCAAAACCCGTTTGAGTCCGGTTTGAGCTGGTCAAAACCGCTTTGAGCCGGTCTGGCCGGGGTTGATCCGGTTTGAGCCGGTCCAGTCATGTTTTATTCTGGTTTGAGCCAGTCAAAACCGGTTTCAGCCGGTCTGGTTCGGTTTGAGCCGTCTGGTCTGGTGTGAGCCGGTTTGAGCTGTCAAAACCGGTTTGAGCCATTCAAAACCGGTTTGAGCTGGTCAAAACCGGTTTGAGTCTGGTTTCAGCCAGTCAAAACCGGTTTGAGCCGGTCTGGCCTGGTTTGATCTGGTCAAAACCCGTATGAGACCGGTTTGAGCCGGTGAAAATCAGTTTGAGATGTTCTGGTCCGGTTTGAGCCGGTTTGAGCCGTTCTGGTCTGGTGTGAGCCGGTTTGAGCTGGTCTGTTCCTGCTTGAGCCTGTCTGTTGCTGTTTGAGTCCGGTTTGAGCCGTTCAAAACCGGTTTGAGCCGGTCTAGTCCGGTTTGAGTCCGGTTTGAGCCAGTCAAAATCGATTGCAGAGTGTCTGGCCTGGTTTGAGTCCGTTTGAGCTGGTCAAAACCGGTTTGAGTCTGGTTTGAGCCGGTGAAAACCGGTTTGAGAAGTTCTGGTCCGGTTTGAGCCAGTTTGAGCCGGTCTGGTCTGGCTTGAGCCGGTTTGAGCTGGTCTGTTACTGTTTGAGCCGGTCTGTTCCTGTTTGAGTCCAGTTTGAGCCATTCAAAACCGGTTTGAGCCGGGCTGGACGGGTTTGAGTCCAGTTTGAGCCAGTCAAAATCGGTTTGAGCCAGTCTGGCCTGGTTTGATTTGGTCAAAACCCGTTTGAGTCCGGTTTGAGCTGGTCAAAACCGGTTTGAGCCGGTCTGGCCTGGATTGATCCGGTTTGAGCCGGTCCGGTCATGTTTTAGTCCGGTTTGAGCTAGTCAAAACCAGTTTCAGCCGGTCTGGTTCGGTTTGAGCCGGTCTGATCCGGTATGAGCCTGTCAAAACCGATTGAAACCGGTCTGGGCCGGTTTGAGTCCGGTTTCAGCCGGTCAAAACCGGTTTAAGCCCGTCTGGTTCGGTTTGAGCCGGTCAAAACCGGTTTGAGTCTGGTTTGAGCCGGTGAAAACCAGTTTGAGATGTTCTGGTCCGGTTTGAGCCGGTTTGAGCCATTCTGGTCTGGTGTGAGACGGTTTGAGCTGGTCTGTTCCTGTTTGATCCGGTCTGTTCCTGTTTGAGTCCGGTTTGAGCCGTTCAAAACCGGTTTGAGCCGGTCTAGTCCGGTTTGAGTCCGGTTTGAGCCAGTCAAAATCGATTGGAGACGGTCTGGCCTGGTTTGATCTGGTCAAAACCCGTATGAGTACGGTTTGAGGCGGTGAAAGCCGGTTTGAGATGTTCTGGTCAGGTTTGAGGCAGTTTGAGCCTGTCTGGTCTGGCTTGAGCCGGTTTGAGCCGGTCTGTTACTGTTTGAGCCGGTCTGTTCCTGTTTGAGTCCAGTTTGAGCCATTCAAAACCGGTTTGAGCCGGGCTGGTCGTGTTTGAGTCCAGTTTGAGCCAGTAAAAATCGGTTTGAGCCAGTCTGGCCTGGTTTGATTTGGTCAAAACCCGTTTGATTCCGGTTTGAGCTGGTCAAAAACGGTTTGAGCCGGTCTGGCCTCGATTGATCCAGTTTGAGCCGGTCCAGTCATGTTTTAGTCCGGTTTGAACCAGTCAAAACCGGTTTCAGCCGGTCTGGTTCGGTTTGAGCCGTCTGGTCTGGTGTGAGCCGGTTTGAGCTGTCAAAACCGGTTTGAGCCATTCAAAACCGGTTTGAGCCGGTTTGAGTCCGGTTTCAGCCAGTCAAAACCGGTTTGAGCCGGTCTGGCCTGGTTTGATCTGGTCAAAACCCGTATGAGACAGGTTTGAGCCGGTGAAAACCGGTTTGAGATGTTCTGGTCCGGTTTGAGCCGGTTTGAGCCGTTCTGGTCTGGTGTGAGCCGGTTTGAGCTGGTCTGTTCCTGCTTGAGCCTGTCTGTTGCTGTTTGAGTCCGGTTTGAGCCGTTCAAAACCGGTTTGAGCCGGTCTAGTCCGGTTTGAGTCCGGTTTGAGCCAGTCAAAATCGATTGGAGACGGTCTGGCCTGGTTTGATCTGGTCAAAACCCGTATGAGTACGGTTTGAGCCGGTGAAAACCGGTTTGAGATGTTCTGGTCCGGTTTGAGCCAGTTTGAGCCGGTCTGGTCTGGCTTGAGCCGGTTTGAGCCGGTCTGTTACTGTTTGAGCCGGTCTGTTCCTGTTTGAGTCCAGTTTGAGCCATTCAAAACCGGTCTGTGCCGGTCTAGTCCGGTTTGAGTCCGGTTTCAGCCGGTCAAAACCGGTTTGAGATGTTTGTTCCGGTTTGAGTCGTTTTTGAGCCAGTCAACACAGGTTTGAGCCGGTCTGGTCCGGTTTGAGTCCGGTTTGAGCCGGTCAAAACCAGTTTGAGCCGGTCTGGCCTGGTTTGAGTCCGGTTTGAGCAGGTCAAAACCGTTTTGAGCTGGTCTGGTCCTGATAAATATGGTCAAAACCGGTTTGAGTCTGTTTGAGCCGGTCAAAACCGGTTTGAGCTGGTCTGGTCGTGTTTCAGTCCAGTTTGAGCCGGTCAAAATTGGTTTGAGCCGGTCTGGCCTGGTTTGATTTGGTCAAAACCCGTTTGACTCCAGTTTGAGCCGGTGAAAACCGGTTTGAGATGTTCTGGTCCGGTTTGAGCCGGTTTGAGCCATTCTGGTCTGGTGTGAGCCGGTTTGAGCTGGTCTGTTCCTGTTTGAGCCGGTCTGTTCCTGTTTGAGTCCGGTTTGAGCCGTTCAAAACCGGTTTGAGCCGGTCTAGTCCGGTTTGAGTCCGGTTTGAGCCAGTCAAAATCGATTGGAGAGGGTCTGGCCTGGTTTGATCTGGTCAAAACCCGTATGAGTACGGTTTGAGCCGGTGAAAACCGGTTTGAGATGTTCTGGTCAGGTTTGAGGCTGTTTGAGCCTGTCTGGTCTGGTGTGAGCCGGTTTGAGCTGGTCTGTTACTGTTTGAGCCGGTCTGTTCCTGTTTGAGTCCAGTTTGAGCCATTCAAAACCGGTGTGAGCCGGTCTAGTCCGGTTTGAGTCCGGTTTCAGCTGGTCAAAACGGTTTGAGCCGGTCTGTTCCTGTTTGAGTCCGTTTGAGCCAGTCAAAACAGGTTTGAGCCGGTCTGGTCCGTTTGAGCCGGTTTGAGTCCGGTTTGAGCCGGTCAAAACCGGTTTGAGCTGGTCTGGTCCGGATAAATATGGTCAAAACCGGTTTGAGTCTGTTTGAGCCGGTCAAAACCAGTTTGAGCCGGTGAAAACCAGTTTGAGTCTGTTTGAGCCGGTCTGGTCAGGTTTGAGATGGTTTGAGCCGGTTTGAGCCATTCAAAACCGGTTTGAGCGGTGAAAACCAGTTTGAGCCGGTCAAAATCGGTTTGAGCCAGTCAAAATCGATTGGAGAGGTCTGGCCTGGTTTGAGTCCTTTTGAGCCAGTCAAAACCGGTTTGAGATGTTCTGGTCCGTTTGAGCCAGTCAAAACCGGTTTGAGATATTCTGGTCGGTTTGAGTCCAGTTTGAGCCATTCAAAACCGGTTTGAGCTGTCAAAACCGGTTTGAGCGGTGAAAACCGGTTTGAGATATTCTGGTCGGTTTGAGCAGTTTGAGCCGGTCTAGTCGGTTTGAGCTGGTGAAAACCGGTTTGAGCCGTCAAAACCGGTTTCAGCGGTCAAAACCGGTTTGAGCTGGTCAAAACCGGTTTGAGCGGTTTGAGCTGGTGAAAACCGGTTTGAGATATTCTGGTCGGTTTGAGCCAGTCAACACAGGTTTGAGCCGGTCTTGTCCGGTTTGAGCAGTTTGAGCCGGTGAAAACCGGTTTGAGCCTGTCTGGCCTGGTTTGATCTGGTCAAAACCCGTATGAGTCGGTTTGAGCAGTTTGAGCCGGTCTAGTCGGTTTGAGCGGTGAAAACCGGTTTGAGATATTCTGGTCGGTTTGAGCAGTCAAAACCGGTTTGAGATATTCTGGTCGGTTTGAGTCCTTTTGAGCCAGTCAAAATCGGTTTGAGCCAGTCAACACAGGTTTGAGCCGGTGAAAACCAGTTTGAGCCGGTCCGGTCATGTTTTAGTCGGTTTGAGCCAGTCAAAATCGATTGAGACGGTCTGGCCTGGATTGATCCGGTTTGAGCCATTCAAAACCGGTTTGAGCTGGTGAAAACCGGTTTGAGATATTCTGGTCGGTTTGAGCAGTCAAAACCGGTTTGAGCAGTTTGAGCCGGTCAAAACCGGTTTGAGATGTTCTGGTCCGTTTGAGCCAGTCAAAACAGGTTTGAGCCGGTCTGTTCCTGTTTGAGTCAGTTTGAGCCAGTCAAAACAGGTTTGAGCGGTCTGTTACTGTTTGAGCCTGTCAAAACCGGTTTCAGCGGTCAAAACCGGTTTGAGATATTCTGGTCGGTTTGAGTCCAGTTTGAGCCGGTCTAGTCGGTTTGAGCTGGTGAAAACCGGTTTGAGCCGTGAAACCGGTTTGAGCCGTCAAAACCGGTTTGAGCAGTCAAAACCGGTTTGAGCCAGTTCAAACCGGTTTGAGCGGTGAAAACCGGTTTGAGATGTTCTGGTCCGGTTTGAGCCATTCAAAACCGGTTTGAGCCGGTTTGAGCTGTTCAAAACCGGTTTGAGCCAGTTTGAGCCGGTGAAAACCAGTTTGAGTCTGTTTGAGCCGGTCAAAATCGGTTTGAGCCGTCAAAACCGGTTTGAGCCATTCAAAACCGGTGTGAGCCGGTTTGAGCCGGTGAAAACCAGTTTGAGATGTTCTGGTCCGGTTTGAGCGGTGAAAACCGGTTTGAGCCGGTTTGAGTCCTTTTGAGCCAGTCAAAACCGGTTTGAGATGTTCTGGTCGGTTTGAGTCGGTTTCAGCCAGTCAAAACCGGTTTGAGCCATTCAAAACCGGTTTGAGCGGTTTGAGCGGTTTGAGCCAGTCAAAACCGGTTTGAGCTGGTGAAAACCGGTTTGAGATATTCTGGTCGGTTTGAGCCGGTTTGAGCTGGTCTGGTCCTGATAAATATGGTCAAAACCGGTTTGAGCAGTCAAAACCGGTTTCAGCGGTCAAAACCGGTTTGAGAA
>JAKFHT010000332.1:0-71341 GCA_023783455.1 Erythrocebus patas
TTCTTGAAGGGAAAGAGGTAACCCTGTGAGATGAATTAACAGAACACAGAGCAGTTTCTCAGAAAGCTTCTTTCCAGTTTTGAACGGAAGATATTTCCTTTTTCACCATAGCCCTCTATGGGCTTCCTAATATCCCTTAGCCAATTCCATAAGAACAGGCTTAGCGAAAGGCTTCTTGAAGGGAAAGATGTATCTCTGTGAGATGAATTAACAGAACACAGAGCAGTTTCTCAGAAAGCTTCTTTCCAGTTTTGAACGGAAGATATTTCCTTTGTCACCATAGCCCTCTATGGGCTTCCAAATATCCCTTTGCCAATTCCACAAGAAGAGCCTTAGCGAAAGGCTTCTTGAAGGGAAAGAGGTAACCCTGTGAGATGAATTAACAGAACACAGAGCAGTTTCTCAGAAAGCTTCTTTCCAGTTTTGAACGGAAGATATTTCCTTTTTCACCATAGCCCTCTATGGGCTTCCTAATATCCCTTAGCCAATTCCATAAGAACAGGCTTAGCGAAAGGCTTCTTGAAGGGAAAGATGTATCTCTGTGAGATGAATTAACAGAACACAGAGCAGTTTCTCAGAAAGCTTCTTTCCAGTTTTGAACGGAAGATATTTCCTTTGTCACCATAGCCCTCTATGGGCTTCCAAATATCCCTTTGCCAATTCCACAAGAAGAGCCTTAGCGACAGGCTTCTTGAAGGGAAAGATGTAACTCTGTGAGATGAATTAACAGAACACAGAGCAGTTTCTCAGAAAGCTTCTTTCCAGTTTTGAACGGAAGATATTTCCTTTTTCACCATAGCCCTCTATGGGCTTCCAAATATCCCTTTGCCAATTCCACAAGAACAGCCTTAGCGAAAGGCTTCTTGAAGGGAAAGATGTAACTCTGTGAGATGAATTAACAGAACACAGAGCAGTTTCTCAGAAAGCTTCTTTCCAGTTTTGAACGGAAGATATTTCCTTTTTCACCATAGCCCTCTATGGGCTTCCAAATATCCCTTTGCCAATTCCACAAGAACAGCCTTAGCGAAAGGCTTCTTGAAGGAAAGATGTAACTCTGTGAGATGAATTCACAGAACACAGAGCAGTTTCTCAGAAAGCTTCTTTCCAGTTTTGAACGGAAGGTATTTCCTTTTTCACCATAGCCCTCTATGGGCTTCCAAATATCCCTTTGCCAATTCCACAAGAACAGCCTTAGCGAAAGGCTTCTTGAAGAGAAAGATGTAACTCTGTGAGATGAATTAACAGAACACAGAGCAGTTTCTCAGAAAGCTTCTTTCCAGTTTTGAACGGAAGATATTTCCTTTTTCACCATAGCCCTCTATGGGCTTCCAAATATCCCTTTGCCAATTCCACAAGAACAGCCTTAGCGAAAAGCTTCTGGAAGGGAAAGAGGTAACTCTGTGAGATGAATTCACAGAAAACACAGCACTTTCTCAGAAAGCTTCTTTCCAGTTTTGAACGGAAGATATTTCCTTTTTCACCATAGCCCTCTATGGGCTTCCAAATATCCCTTTGCCAATTCCACAAGAACAGCCTTAACGAAAGGCTTCTTGAAGGGAAAGAGGTAACCCTGTGAGATGAATTAATAGAACACAGAGCAGTTTTTCAAAAGCTTCTTTCCAGTTTTGAAAGGAAGATATTTCCTTTTTCACCATAGCCCTCTATGGGCTTCCAAATATCCCTTTGCCAATTCCACAAGAACAGCCATAGCGAAAGGCATCTTGAAGGGAAAGATGTATCTCTGTGAGATGAATTAACAGAACACAGAGCAGTTTCTCAGAAAGCTTCTTTCCAGTTTTGAACGGAAGATATTTCCTTTGTCACCATAGCCCTCTATGGGGTTGCAAATATCCCTTCGCCAATTCCACAAGAAGAGCCTTAGCGAAAGGCTTCTTGAAGGGAAAGATGTAACTCTGTGAGATGAATTAACAGAACACAGAGCAGTTTCTCAGAAAGCTTCTTTCCAGTTTTGAACGGAAGGTATTTCCTTTTTCACCATAGCCCTCTATGGGCTTCCAAATATCCCTTTGCCAATTCCACAAGAACAGCCTTAGCGAAAGGCTTCTTGAAGGCAAAGGTGTAACTCTGTGAGATGAATTAACAGAACACAGAGCAGTTTCTCCGAATGCTTCTTTCCAGTTTTGAACGGAAGATATTTCCTTTTTCACCATAGCCCTCTATGGGCTTCCAAATATCCCTTTGCCAATTCCACAAGAACAGCCTTAACGAAAGGCTTCTTGAAGGGAAAGAGGTAACCCTGTGAGATGAATTAACAGAACACAGAGCAGTTTCTCAGAAAGCTTCTTTCCAGTTTTGAACGGAAGATATTTCCTTTTTCACCATAGCCCTCTATGGGCTTCCTAATATCCCTTAGCCAATTCCATAAGAACAGGCTTAGCGAAAGGCTTCTTGAAGGGAAAGATGTATCTCTGTGAGATGAATTAACAGAACACAGAGCAGTTTCTCCGAAAGCTTCTTTCCAGTTTTGAACGGAAGATATTTCCTTTGTCACCATAGCCCTCTATGGGCTTCCAAATATCCCTTTGCCAATTCCACAGAAGAGCCTTAGCGAAAGGCTTCTTGAAGGGAAAGAGGTAACCCTGTGAGATGAATTAACAGAACACAGTGCAGTTTCTCAGAAAGCTTCTTCCAGTTTTGAACGGAAGATATTTCCTTTTTCACCATAGCCTCTATGGGCTTCCTAATATCCCTTAGCCAATTCCATAAGAACAGGCTTAGCGAAAGGCTTGAAGGAAAGATGTATCTCTGTGAGATGAATTAACAGAACACAGAGCAGTTTCTCCGAAAGCTTCTTTCCAGTTTTGAACGGAAGATATTTCCTTTGTCACCATAGCCCTCTATGGGCTTCCAAATATCCCTTTGCCAATTCCACAGAAGAGCCTTAGCGAAAGGCTTCTTGAAGGGAAAGAGGTAACCCTGTGAGATGAATTAACAGAACACAGTGCAGTTTCTCAGAAAGCTTCTTTCCAGTTTTGAACGGAAGATATTTCCTTTTTCACCATAGCCCTCTATGGGCTTCCTAATATCCCTTAGCCAATTCCATAAGAACAGGCTTAGCGAAAGGCTTCTTGAAGGGAAAGATGTATCTCTGTGAGATGAATTAACAGAACACAGAGCAGTTTCTCAGAACGCTTCTTTCCAGTTTTGAACGGAAGATATTTCCTTTGTCACCATAGCCCTCTATGGGCTTCCAAATATCCCTTTGCCAATTCCACAAGAAGAGCCTTAGCGAAAGGCTTTTTGAAGGGAAAGATGTAACTCTGTGAGATGAATTAACAGAACACAGAGCAGTTTCTCAGAAAGCTTCTTTCTAGTTTTGAACGGAAGATATTTCCTTTTTCACCATAGCCCTCTATGGGCTTCCAAATATCCCTTTGCCAATTACACAAGAACAGCCTTAGCGAAAGGCTTCTTGAAGGGAAAGATGTAACTCTGTGAGATGAATTAACAGAACACAGAGCAGTTTCTCAGAAAGCTTCTTTCCAGTTTTGAACGGAAGATATTTCCTTTTTCACCATAGCCCTCTATGGGCTTCCATATATCCCTTTGCCAATTCCACAAGAACAGCCTTAGCGAAAGGCTTCTTGAAGGGAAAGATGTAACTCTGTGAGATGAATTCACAGAACACAGAGCAGTTTCTCAGAAAGCTTCTTTCCAGTTTTGAACGGAAGGTATTTCCTTTTCACCATAGCCCTCTATGGGCTTCCAAATATCCCTTTGCCAATTCCACAAGAACAGCCTTAGCGAAAGGCTTCTTGAAGAGAAAGATGTAACTCTGTGAGATGAATTAACAGAACACAGAGCAGTTTCTCAGAAAGCTTCTTTCCAGTTTTGAACGGAAGATATTTCCTTTTTCACCATAGCCCTCTATGGGCTTCCAAATATCCCTTTGCCAATTCCACAAGAACAGCCTTAGCGAAAAGATTCTTGAAGGGAAAGAGGTAACTCTGTGAGATGAATTCACAGAAAACACAGCACTTTCTCAGAAAGCTTCTTTCCAGTTTTGAACGGAAGATATTTCCTTTTTCACCATAGCCCTCTATGGGCTTCCAAATATCCCTTTGCCAATTCCACAAGAACAGCCTTAACGAAAGGCTTCTTGAAGGGAAAGAGGTAACCCTGTGAGATGAATTAACAGAACACAGAGCAGTTTCTCAGAAAGCTTCTTTCCAGTTTTGAACGGAAGATATTTCCTTTTTCACCATAGCCCTCTATGGGCTTCCAAATATCACTTTGCCAATTCCTCAAGAACAGCCTTAGCGAAAGGCTTCTTTAAGGGAAAGAGGTAACTCTGTGAGATGAATTAACAGAACACAGAGCAGTTTCTCAGAAAGCTTCCTTCCAGTTTTGAACGGAAGATATTTAATTTTTCACCATAGCCCTCTATGGGATTCCAAATATCCCTTTGCCAATTCCACAAGAACAGCCTTAGCGAAAGGCTTCTTGAAGGCAAAGAGGTAACTCTGTGTGATGAATTAACAGAACACAGAGCACTTTCTCAGAAAGCTTCTTCCCATTTTTGAACGGAAGATATTTCCTTTTTCACCATGGCCCTCTATGGGCTTTCAAATATCCCTTTTCCAATTCCACAAGAACAGCCTTAGCGAAAGGCTTCTTGAAGGGAAAGATGTAACTCTGTGAGATGAATTCACAGAACACAGAGCACTTTCTCAGAAAGCTTCTTTCCAGTTTTGAACGGAAGATATTTCCTTTTTCACCATAGCCCTCTATGGGCTTCCAAATATCCCTTTGCCAATTCCACAAGAACAGCCTTAGCGAAAGGCTTCTTGAAGGGAAAGATGTAACTCTGTGAGATGAATGAACAGAACACAGAGAAGTTTCTCAGAAAGCTTCTTTCCAGTTTTGAACGGAAGATATTTCCTTTTTCACCATAGCCCTCTATGGGCTTCCAAGTATCACTTTGCCAATTCCACAAGAACAGCCTTAGCGAAAGGCTTCTTGAAGGGAAAGATGTAACTCTGTGAAATGAATTAACAAAACACAGAGCAGTTTCTCAGAAAGCTTCTTTCCAGTTTTGAACGGAAGATATTTCCTTTTTCACCATAGCCCTCTATGGGCTTCCAAATACCCCTTTGCCAATTCCACAAGAACAGCCTTAGCGAAAGGCTTCTTGAAGGGAAAGAGGTAACTCTGTGAGATGAATTCACAGAACTCAGAGCAGTTTCTCAGAAAGCTTCTTTTCAGTTTTGAGCGGAAGATATTTCCTTTTTCACCAAAGCCCTCTATGGGCTTCCAAATATCACTTTACCAATTCCTCAAGAACAGCCATAGCGAAAGGCTTCTTTAAGGGAAAGAGGTAACTCTGTGAGATGAATTAACAGATCACAGAGCAGTTTCTCAGAAAGCTACTTTCCAGTTTTGAAGGGAAGATATTTCCTTTTTCACCATAGCCCTCTATGGGCTTCCAAATACCCCTTTGCCAATTCCACAAGAACAGCCTTAGCGAAAGGCTTCTTGAAGGGAAAGAGGTAACTCTGTGAGATGAATTCACAGAACTCAGAGCAGTTTCTCAGAAAGCTTCTTTTCAGTTTTGAGCGGAAGATATTTCCTTTTTCACCATAGCCCTCTATGGGCTTCCAAATATCACTTTACCAATTCCTCAAGAACAGCCTTAGCGAAAGGCTTCTTTAAGGGAAAGAGGTAACTCTGTGAGATGAATTAACAGATCACAGAGCAGTTTCTCAGAAAGCTACTTTCCAGTTTTGAAGGGAAGATATTTCCTTTTTCACCATAGCCATCTATGGGCTTCCAAATATCCCTTTGCCAATTCCACAAGAACAGCCTTAGCGAAAGGCTTCTTGAAGGCAAAGACGTAACTCTGTGTGATGAATTAACAGAACACAGAGCCTTTTCTCAGAAAGCTTCTTCCCATTTTTGAACGGAAGATATTTCCTTTTTCACCATAGCCCTCTATGGGCTTCCAAATATCCCTTTTCCAATTCCACAAGAACAGCCTTAGCGAAAGGCTTCTTCAAGGGAAAGATACAACTCTGTGAGATGAATTAACAGAACACAGAGCAGTTTCTCAGAAAGCTTCTTTCCAGTTTTGCACGGAAGATATATCCTTTTTCACCATAGCCCTCTAATGGCTTACAAATATCCCTTTGCCAATTCCACAAGAAGAGCCTTAGCGAAAGGCATCTTGAAGGGAAAGATGTAACTCTGTGAGATGAATTAACAGAACACAGAGCAGTTTCTCAGAAAGCTTCTTTCCAGTTTTGAACGGAAGATATTTCCTTTTTCACCATAGCCCTCTATGGGCTTCCAAATATCCCTTTGCCAATTCCACAAGAACAGCCTTAGCGAAAGGTTTCTTGAAGGGAAAGAGGTAACTCTGTGAGATGAATTAACAGAACACAGAGCAGTTTCTCAGAAAGCGTCTTTCCAGTTTTGAAAGGAAGATATTTCCTTTTTCACCATAGCCCTCTATGGGCTTTCAAATATCCATTTACCAATTCCATAAGAACAGGCTTAGCGAAAGGCTTCTTGAAGGGAAAGATGTAACTCTGTGAGATGAATTAACAGAACACAGAGCACTTTCTCAGAAAGCTTCTTTCCAGTTTTGAACGGAAGATATTTCCTTTTTCACCATAGCCCTCTAAGGCTGCCAAATATCCCTTTGCCAATTCCACAAGAACAGCCTTAGCGAAAGGCTTCTTGAAGGGAAATATGTAACTCTGTGAGATGAATTAACAGAACACAGAGCAGTTTCTCAGAAAGCTTCTTTCCAGTTTTGAAAGGAAGATATTTCCTTTTTCACCATAGCCCTCTATGGGCTTCCAAATATCCCTTTGCCAATTCCACAAGAACAGCCATAGCGAAAGGCTTCTTGAAGGGAAAGATGTATCTCTGTGAGATGAATTAACAGAACACAGAGCAGTTTCTCAGAAAGCTTCTTTCCAGTTTTGAACGGAAGATATTTCCTTTGTCACCATAGCCCTCTATGGGGTTCCAAATATCCCTTCGCCAATTCCACAAGAAGAGCCTTAGCGAAAGGCTTCTTGAAGGGAAAGATGTAACTCTGTGAGATGAATTAACAGAACACAGAGCAGTTTCTCAGAAAGCTTCTTTCCACTTTTGAACGGAAGGTATTTCCTTTTTCACCATAGCCCTCTATGGGCTTCCAAATATCCCTTTGCCAATTCCACAAGAACAGCCTTAGCGAAAGGCTTCTTGAAGGAAAGATGTAACTCTGTGAGATGAATTAACAGAACACAGAGCAGTTTCTCAAGCTTCTTTCCAGTTTTGAACGGAAGATATTTCCTTTTTCACCATAGCCCTCTATGGGCTTCCAAATATCCCTTTGCCAATTCCACAAGAACAGCCTTAACGAAAGGCTTCTTAAAGGGAAAGAGGTAACCCTGTGAGATGAATTAACAGAACACAGAGCAGTTTCTCAGAAAGCTTCTTTCCAGTTTTGAACGGAAGATATTTCCTTTTTCACCATAGCCCTCTATGGGCTTCCAAATATCCCTTAGCCAATTCCATAAGAACAGGCTTAGCGAAAGGCTTCTTGAAGGGAAAGATGTAACTCTGTGAGATGAATTAACAGAACACAGAGCACTTTCTCAGAAAGCTTCTTTCCAGTTTTGAACGGAAGATATTTCCTTTTTCACCATAGCCCTATGGGCTTTAAAAATATCCCTTTGCCAATTCCACAAAAACAGCCTTAGCGAAAGCCTTCTTCAAGGGAAAGATGTAACTCTGTGAGATGAATTAACAGAACAGAGAGCAGTTTCTCAGAAAGCTTCTTTCCAGTTTTGAACGGAAGATATTTCCTTTTTCACCATAGCCCTCTATGGGCTTCCAAACATCCCTTTTCCAATTCCACAAAAACAGCCTTAGCGAAAGGCTTCTTGAAGGGAAAGATGTAACTCTGTGAGATGAATTAACAGAACACAGAGCAGTTTCTCAGAAAGCTTCTTTCCAGTTTTGAACGGAAGATATTTCCTTTTTCACCATAGCCCTCTATGGGCTTCCAAATATCCCCTTGCCAATTCCACAAGAACAGCCTTAGCGAAAGGCTTCTTGAAGGGAAAGATGTATCTCTGTGAGATGAATTAACAGAACACAGAGCAGTTTCTCAGAAAACTTCTTTCCAATTTTGAACGGAAGATATTTCCTTTTTCACCATAGCCCTCTATGGGGTTCCAAGTATCCCTTCTCCAATTCCACAAGAACAGCCTTAGCGAAAGGCTTCTTGAAGGGAAAGTGGTAACTCTGTGAGATGAATTAACAGAACACAGAGCAGTTTCTCAGAAAGCTTCTTCCCAGTTTTGAACGGAAGATATTTCCTTTTTCACCATAGCCCTCTATGGGCTTCCAAATATCCCTTTGCCAATTCCACAAGAACAGCCTTAGCGAAAGGCTTCTTGAAGGGAAGGATGTAACTCTGTAAGATGAATTAACAGAACACAGAGCAGTTTCTCAGAAAGTTTCTTTCCAGTTTTGAACAGAAGACATTTCCTTTTTCACCATAGCCCTCTATGGGCTTCCAAATATCCCTTTGCCAATTCCACAAGAACAGCCTTAGTGAAAGGCTTTTTGAAGGGAAAGATGTAACTCTGTGAGATGAATTAACAGGACATAGAGGAGTTTCTCAGAAAGCTTCTTTCCAGTTTTGAACGGAAGATATTTCCTTTTTCACCATAGCCCTCTATGGGCTTCCAAACATCCCTTTTCCAATTCCACAACAACAGCCTTAGCGAAAGGCTTGTTGAAGGGAAAGATGTAATTCTGTGAGATGAATTAACAGAACACAGAGCAGTTTCTCAGAAATCTTCTTTCCAGTTTTGAACGGAAGATATTTCCTTTTTCACCATAGCCCTCTATGGGCTTCCAAATATCCCTTTGCCAATTCCACAAGAACAGCATTAGCGAAAGGCTTCTTGAAGGGCAAGATGTAACTCTGTGAGATGAATTAACAGAACACAGAGCAGTTTCTCAGAAAGCTTCTTTCCAGTTTTGAACGGAAGATATTTCCTTTTTCACCATAGCCCTCTATGGGCTTCCAAATATCGCTTTGCCAATTCCACAAGAACAGCCTTAACGAAAGGCTTCTTGAAGGGAAAGATGTAACTCTGTGAGATGAATTAACAGAACACAGAGCAGTTTCTCAGAAAGCTTCTTTCCAGTTTTGAACGGAAGATATTTCCTTTTCACCATAGCCCTCTATGGGCTTCCAAATATCCCTTTGCTAATTCCACAAGAACAGCCTTAGCGAAAGGCTTTTGAAGGAAAGAGGTAACTCTGTGAGATGAATTAACAGAACACAGAGTAGTTTCTCAGAAAGCTTCTTTCCAGTTTTGAACGGAAGGTATTTCCTTTTCACCATAGCCCTCTATGGGCTTCCAAATATCCTTTGCCAATTCCACAAGAACAGCCTTAGCGAAAGGCTTCTTGAAGGGAAAGATGTAACTCTGTGAGATGAATTAACAGAACACAGAGCAGTTTCTCAGAAAGCTTCATTCCAGTTTTGAACGGAAGATATTTCCTTTTCACCATAGCCTCTATGGGCTTCCAAATATCCTTTGCCACCACAAGAACAGCCATAGCGAAAGGCTTCTTGAAGGAAAGATGCTTCCAAATATCCCTTGCCAATTCCACAAGAACAGCATTAGCGAAAGGCTTTTGAAGGAAAGATGTAACTCTGTGAGATGAATTAACAGAACACAGAGGAGTTTCTCAGAAAGCTTCTTTCCAGTTTTGAACGGAAGATATTTCTTTTTCACCATAGCCCTCTATGGGCTTCCAAATATCCTTTGCCAATTCCACAAGAACAGCCTTAGCGAAAGGCTTCTTGAAGGGAAAGAGGTAACTCTGTGAGATGAATTAACAGAACACAGAGCCTTTTCTCAGAAAGCTTCTTCCCATTTTTGAACGGAAGATATTTCCTTTTTCACCATAGCCCTCTATGGGCTTCCAAATATCCCTTTTCCAATTCCACAAGAACAGCCTTAGCGAAAGGCTTCTTGAAGGGAAAGATACAACTCTGTGAGATGAATTAACAGAACACAGAGCAGTTTCTCAGAAAGCTTCTTTCCAGTTTTGAACGGAAGATATTTCCTTTTTCAACATAGCCCTCTAATGGCTTCCAAATATCCCTTTGCCAATTCCACAAGAAGAGCCTTAGCGAAAGGCTTCTTGAAGGGAAAGATGTAACTCTGTGAGATGAATTAACAGAACACAGAGCAGTTTCTCAGAAAGCTTCTTTCCAGTTTTGAACGGAAGATATTTCCTTTTCCACCATAGCCCTCTATGGGCTTCCAAATATCCCTTGCTAATTCCACAAGAACAGCCTTAGCGAAAGGCTTCTTGAAGAGAAAGATGTAACTCTGTGAGATGAATTAACAGAACACAGAGCAGTTTCTCAGAAAGCTTCTTTCCAGTTTTGAACGGAAGATATTTCCTTTTTCACCATAGCCCTCTATGGGCTTCCAAATATCCCTTTGCCAATTCCACAAGAACAGCCTTAGCGAAAGGCTTCTTGAAGAGAAAGATGTAACTCTGTGAGATGAATTAACAGAACACAGAGCAGTTTCTCAGAAAGCTTCTTTCCAGTTTTGAACGGAAGATATTTTTTTCACCATAGCCTCTATGGGCTTCCAAATATCCCTTTGCCAATTCCACAAGAACAGCCTTAGCGAAAGGTTTCTTGAAGGGAAAGATGTAACTCTGTGAGATGAATTAACAGAACACAGAGCAGTTTCTCAGAAAGCTTCTTTCCAGTTTTGAACGGAAGATATTTCCTTTTCACCATAGCCCTCTATGGGCTTCCAAATATCCTTTGCCAATTCCACAAGAACAGCCTTAGCGAAAGGCTTCTTGAAGAGAAAGATGTAACTCTGTGAGATGAATTAACAGAACACAGAGCAGTTTCTCAGAAAGCTTCTTTCCAGTTTTGAACGGAAGATATTTCCTTTTTCACCATAGCCCTCTATGGGCTTCCAAATATCCCTTTGCCAATTCCACAAGAACAGCCTTAGCGAAAGGTTTCTTGAAGGGAAAGAGGTAACTCTGTGAGATGAATTAACAGAACACAGAGCAGTTTCTCAGAAAGCGTCTTTCCAGTTTTGAAAGGAGGATATTTCCTTTTTCACCATAGCCCTCTATGGGCTTTCAAATATCCATTTGCCAATTCCATAAGAACAGGCTTAGCGAAAGGCTTCTTGAAGGGAAAGATGTAACTCTGTGAGATGAATTCACAGAACACAGAGCACTTTCTCAGAAAGCTTCTTTCCAGTTTTGAACGGAAGATATTTCCTTTTTCACCATAGCCCTCTAAGGCTGCCAAATATCCCTTTGCCAATTCCACAAGAACAGCCTTAGCGAAAGGCTTCTTGAAGGGAAAGATGTAACTCTGTGAGATGAATTCACAGAACACAGAGCACTTTCTCAGAAAGCTTCTTTCCAGTTTTGAACGGAAGATATTTCCTTTTCACCATAGCCTCTATGGGCTTCCAAATATCCTTTGCCAATTCCACAAGAACAGCCATAGCGAAAGGCTTCTTGAAGGGAAAGATGTATCTCTGTGAGATGAATTAACAGAACACAGAGCAGTTTCTCAGAAAGCTTCTTTCCAGTTTTGAACGGAAGATATTTCCTTTGTCACCATAGCCCTCTATGGGGTTCCAAATATCCCTTCGCCAATTCCACAAGAAGAGCCTTAGCGAAAGGCTTCTTGAAGGGAAAGATGTAACTCTGTGAGATGAATTAACAGAACACAGAGCAGTTTCTCAGAAAGCTTCTTTCCAGTTTTGAACGGAAGGTATTTCCTTTTTCACCATAGCCCTCTATGGGCTTCCAAATATCCCTTTGCCAATTCCACAAGAACAGCCTTAGCGAAAGGCTTCTTGAAGGGAAAGATGAAACTCTGTGAGATGAATTAACAGAACACAGAGCAGTTTCTCAGAAAGCTTCTTTCCAGTTTTGAACGGAAGATATTTCCTTTTTCACCATAGCCCTCTATGGGCTTCCAAATATCCCTTTGCCAATTCCACAAGAACAGCCTTAACGAAAGGCTTCTTGAAGGGAAAGAGGTAACCCTGTGAGATGAATTAACAGAACACAGAGCAGTTTCTCAGAAAGCTTCTTTCCAGTTTTGAACGGAAGATATTTCCTTTTTCACCATAGCCCTCTATGGGCTTCCTAATATCCCTTAGCCAATTCCATAAGAAGAGCCTTAGCGAAAGGCTTCTTGAAGGGAAAGAGGTAACCCTGTGAGATGAATTAACAGAACACAGAGCAGTTTCTCAGAAAGCTTCTTTCCAGTTTTGAACGGAAGATATTTCCTTTGTCACCATAGCCCTCTATGGGCTTCCAAATATCCCTTTGCCAATTCCACAAAAACAGACTTAGCGAAGGGCTTCTTGAAGGGAAAGATGTAACACTGTGAGATGAATTAATGAACACAGAGCAGTTTCTCAGAAAGCTTCTTTCCAGTTTTGAACGGAAGATATTAACTTTTTCACCGTAGCCCTCTATGGGCTTCCAAATATCACTTTGCCAATGCCACAAGAACAGCCTTAGCGAAAGGCTTCTTGAAGGGAAAGATGTAACTCTGTGAGGTGAATTAACAGAACACAGAGCAGTTTCTCAGAAAGCTTCTTTCCAGTTTTGAACGGAAGATATTTCCTTTTCCACCATAGCCCTCTATGGGCTTCCAAATATCCCTTTGCCAATTCCACAAGAACAGCCTTAGCGAAAGGCTTCTTGAAGGAAAAGATGTAACTCTGTGAGATGAATTAACAGAACACAGAGCAGTTTCTCAGAAAGCTTCTTTCCAGTTTTGAACGGAAGATATTTCCTTTTTCACCATAGCCCTCTATGGGCTTCCAAATATCCCTTTGCCAATTTCACAAGAAGAGCCTTAGCGAAAGGCTTCTTGAAGGGAAAGATGTAACTCTGTGAGCTGAATTAACAGAACACAGAGCACTTTCACAGAAAGCTTCTTTCCAGTTTTGAACGGAAGATATTTCCTTTTTCACCATAGCCATCTATGGGCTTCCAAATATAGCTTTGCCAATTTCTCAAGAACACCCTTAGCGAAAGGCTTCTTGAAGGGAAAGATGTAACTCTGTGAGATGAATTAACAGAACACAGAGCAGTTTCTCAGAATGCTCCTTTCCAGTTTTGAACGGAAGATATTTCCTTTTTCACCATAGCCCTCTATGGGCTTCCAAATATCCCTTTGCCAATTCCACAAGAACAGCCTTAGCGAAAGGCTTCTTGAAGGGAAAGATGTAACTCTGTGAGATGAATTCACAAAACACAGAGCAGTTTCTCAGAAAGCTTCTTTCCACTTTTGAACGGAAGATATTTCCTTTTCACCATAGAACTCTAAGGCCTTCCAAATATCCCTTTGCCAATTCCACAAGAACAGCCTTAGTGAAAGGCTTTTGAAGGGAAAGATGTAACTCTGTGAGATGAATTCACAGAACACAGAGCAGTTTCTCAGAAAGCTTCTTTCCAGTTTCGAACGGAAGATATTTCCTTTTTCACCATAGCCCTCTATGGGCTTCCAAATATCCCTTTGCCAATTCCACAAGAAGAGCCTTAGCGAAAGACTTCTTGAAGGGAAAGATGTAACTCTGTGAGATGAATTAACAGAACACAGAGCAGTTTCTCAGAAAGCTTCTTTCCAGTTTTGAAAGGAAGATATTTCCTTTTTCACCATAGCCCTCTATGGGCTTCCAAATATCAATGCCAATTCCACAAGAACAACCTTAGCGAAAGGCTTCTTGAAGGGAAAGAGGTAACTCTGTGAGATGAATTAACAGAACACAGAGCAGTTTCTCAGAAAGCTTCTTTCCAGTTTTGAAAGGAAGATATTTCCTTTTTCACCATAGCCCTCTATGGGCTTCCAAATATCCCTTTGCCAATTCCACAAGAACAGACTTAGCGAAACGCTTCTTGAAGGGAAAGATATAACTCTGTGAGATGAATTAACAGAACACAGAGCAGTTTCTCAGAAAGCTTCTTTCCAGTTTTGAACGGAAGATATTTCCTTTTTCACCATAGCCCTCCATGGGCTTCCACATATTTCTTTGCCAATTCCACAAGAACAGCCTTAGTGAAAGGCTTCTTTAAGGGAAAGATGTAACTCTGTGAGATGAATTCACAGAACACAGAGCAGTTTCTCAGAAAGCTTCTTTCCAGTTTTGAACGGAAGATATTTCCTTTTTCACCATAGCCCTCTATGGGCTTCCAAATATCCCTTTGCCAATTCCACAAGAACAGCCTTAGCGAAAGGCTTCTTGAAGGGAAAGATGTAACTCTGTGAGATGAATTAACAGAACACAGAGCAGTTTCTCAGAAAGCTTCTTTCCAGTTTTGAACGGAAGATATTTCCTTTTTCACCATAGCCCTCTATGGGCTTCCAAATATCCCTTTGCCAATTCCACAAGAACAGCGTTAGCGAAAGGCTTCTTGAACGGAAAAATGTAACGCCGTGACATGAATTAACAGAACACAGAGCAGTTTCTCAGAAAGCTTCTTTCCAGTTTTGATCGGAAGATATTTCCTTTTCAGCATACCCCTTTATGGGCTTCCAAATATCCCTCTGCCAATTGCTCAAGAACAGCGTTAGCGAAAGGCTTCTTGAAGGGAAAGATGTAACTCTGTGAGATGAATTCACAGAACACAGACCAGTTTCTCAGAAAGCTTCTTTTCAGTTTTTAACGGAAGATATTTCCTTTTTCACCATAGCCTCTATGGGCTTCCAAATATCACTTTGACATTTCCACAAAACAGACTTAGCGAAGGCTTCTGGAAGGGAAAGATGTAACTCTGTGAGATGGATTAACAGAACACAGAGCAGTTTCTCAGAAAGCTTCTTTCCAGTTTTGAACGGAAGATATTTCCTTTTCCACCATAGAACTCTATGACCTTCCAAATATCCCTTGCCAATTCCACAAGAACAGTCTTAGCGAAAGGCTTCTTGAACGGAAAGATGTAACTCTGTGAGATGAATTAACAGAACACAGAGCAGTTTCTCAGAAAGCTTCTTTCCAGTTTTGAACGGAAGATATTTCCTTTTCACCATAGCCTCTATGGGCTTCCAAATATCCTTTGCCAATTCCACAAGAACAGCCTTATCGAAAGGCTTCTGAAGGGAAAGATGTAACTCTGTGAGATGAATTAACAGAACACAGAGC
Source organism: Erythrocebus patas (assembly GCA_023783455.1). Taxonomy (NCBI): domain Eukaryota; kingdom Metazoa; phylum Chordata; class Mammalia; order Primates; family Cercopithecidae; genus Erythrocebus; species Erythrocebus patas. The sequence goes on from JAKFHT010000332.1 coordinate 15,198, forward strand.
AGTTTCTCAGAAAGCTTCTTTCCAGTTTTGAACGGAAGATATTTCCTTTTCACCATAGCCCTCTATGGGCTTCCAAATATCCTTTGCCAATTCCACAAGAACAGCCTTAGCGAAAGGCTTCTGAAGGAAAGATGTAACTCTGTGAGATGAATTCACAGAACACAGACCAGTTTCTCAGAAAGCTTCTTTCCAGTTTTGAACGGAAGATATTTCCTTTTCACCATAGCCCTCTATGGGCTTCCAAATATCACTTTGCCATTTCCACAAAAACAGACTTAGCGAAGGGCTTCTGGAAGGGAAAGATGTAACTCTGTGAGATGGATTAACAGAACACAGAGCAGTTTCTCAGAAAGCTTCTTTCCAGTTTTGAACGGAAGATATTTCCTTTTCCACCATAGAACTCTATGACCTTCCAAATATCCCTTTGCCAATTCCACAAGAACAGCCTTAGCGAAAGGCTTCTTGAAGGGAAAGATGTAACTCTGTGAGATGAATTAACAGAACACAGAGCAGTTTCTCAGAAAGCTTCTTTCCAGTTTTGAACGGAAGATATTTCCTTTTTCACCATAGCCCTCTATGGGCTTCCAAATATCACTTTGCCAATTCCACAAGAACAGCCTTAGCGAAAGGCTTCTTGAAGGGAAAGATGTAACTCTGTGAGATGAATTAACAGAACACAGAGCAGGTTCTCAGAAAGCTTCTTTCCAGTTTTGAACGGAAGATATTTCCTTTTTCACCATAGCCCTCTGTGGGCTTCCAAATATCCTTTGCCAATTCCACAAGAAGAGCCTTAGCGAAAGGCTTCTGAAGGGAAAGATGTAACTCTGTGAGATGAATTAACAGAACACAGAGCAGTTTCTCAAGCTTCTTTCCAGTTTTGAACGGAAGATATTTTTTTCACCATAGCCCTATGGGCTTCCAAATATCCCTTTGCCAATTCCACAAGAACAGCCTTAGCGAAAGGCTTCTGAAGGGAAAGATGTAACTCTGTGAGATGAATTAACAGAACACAGAGCAGTTTCTCAGAAAGCTTTTTCCAGTTTTGAACGGAAGATATTTTTTTCACCATAGCCTCTATGGGCTTCCAAATATCACTTTGCCAATTCCACAAGAACAGCCTTAGCGAAGGCTTCTTGAAGGAAAGATGTAACTCTGTGAGATGAATTAACAGAACACAGAGCAGTTTCTCAGAAAGCTTCTTTCCAGTTTTGAACGGAAGATATTTCCTTTTCACCATAGCCCTCTGTGGGCTTCCAAATATCCTTTGCCAATTCCACAAGAAGAGCCTTAGCGAAAGGCTTCTTGAAGGAAAGATGTAACTCTGTGGGATGATTTACAAAACACAGAGCAGTTTCTCAAGCTTCTTTCCAGTTTTGAACGGAAGATATTTCCTTTTCCACCATAGCCCTCTATGGGTTTCCAAATATCCTTTGCCAATTCCACAAGAACAGCCTTAGCGAAGGCTTCTTGAAGGAAAGATGTAACTCTGTGAGATGAATTAACAGAACACAGAGCAGTTTCTCAGAAAGCTTCTTTCCAATTTTGAACGGAAGATATTTCCTTTTTCACCATAGCCCTCTATGGGCTTCCAAATATCACTTAGCCAATTCCACAAGAACAGCCTTACCGAAAGGCTACTTGAAGGGAAAGATGTAACTCTGTGAGATGAATTCACAGAACACAGAGCAGTTTCTCAGAAAGCTTCTTTCCAGTTTTGAACGGAAGATATTTCCTTTTTCACCATAACCCTCTATGGGCTTCCAAATATCCCTTTGCGAATTCCACAAGAACAGCCTTAGCAAAAGGCTTCTTGAAGGGAAAGATGTAACTCTGTGAGATGAATTAACAGAACACAGAGCAGTTTCTCAGAAAGCTTTTTTCCAGTTTTGAACGGAAGATATTTCCCTTTTCACCATAGCCCTCTGTGGGCTTCCAAATATCACTTTGACAATTCCAAAAGAACAGTCTTAACGAAAGGCTTCTTGAAGGGAAAGATGTAACTCTGTGAGATGAATTAACAGAACACAGAGCAGTTTCTCAGAAAGCTTCTTTCCAGTTTTGAACGGAAGATATTTCCTTTTTCACCATAGCCCTCTATGGGCTTCCAAATATCCCTTTGCCAATTACACAAGAACAGCCTTAGCGAAAGGCTTCTTGAAGGAAAGATGTAACTCTGTGAGATGAATTACAGAACACAGAGCAGTTTCTCAGAAAGCTTCTTTCCAGTTTTGAACGGAAGGTATTTCCTTTTTCACCATAGCCTCTATGGGCTTCCAAATATCCTTTGCCAATTCCACAAGAACAGCCTTAGCGAAAGGCTTCTTGAAGAGAAAGATGTAACTCTGTGAGATGAATTAACAGAACACAGAGCAGTTTCTCAGAAAGCTTCTTTCCAGTTTTGAACGGAAGATATTTCCTTTTTCACCATAGCCCTCTATGGGCTTCCAAATATCCCTTTGCCAATTCCACAAGAACAGCCTTAGCGAAAAGCTTCTTGAAGGAAAGAGGTAACTCTGTGAGATGAATTCACAGAACACAGAGCACTTTCTCAGAAAGCTTCCTTCCAGTTTTGAACGGAAGATATTTCCTTTTTCACCATAGCCCTCTATGGGCTTCCAAATATCCCTTTGCCAATTCCACAAGAACAGCCTTAACGAAAGGCTTCTTGAAGGGAAAGAGGTAACTCTGTGAGATGAATTAACAGAACACAGAGCAGTTTCTCAGAAAGCTTCTTTCCAGTTTTGAAAGGAAGATATTTCCTTTTTCACCATAGCCCTCTATGGGATTCCAAATATCCCTTTGCCAATTCCACAAGAACAGCCATAGCGAAAGGCTTCTTGAAGGGAAAGATGTATCTCTGTGAGATGAATTAACAGAACACAGAGCAGTTTCTCAGAAAGCTTCTTTCCAGTTTTGAACGGAAGATATTTCCTTTGTCACCATAGCCCTCTATGGGCTTCCAAATATCCCTTTGCCAATTCCACAAGAACAGCCTTAGCGAAAGGCTTCTTGAAGGGAAAGATGTAACTCTGTGAGATGAATTAACAGAACACAGAGCAGTTTCTCAGAAAGCTTCTTTCCACTTTTGAACGGAAGATATTTCCTTTTTCACCATAGCCTCTATGGGCTTCCAAATATCCCTTTGCCAATTCCACAAGAACAGCGTTAGCGAAAGGCTTCTTGAAGGGAAAGATGTAACTCTGTGAGATGAATTAACAGAACACAGAGCAGTTTCTCAGAAAGCTTCTTTCCAGTTTTGAACGGAAGATATTTCCTTTTTCACCATAGCCCTCTATGGGCTTCCAAATATCCCTTTGCCAATTCCACAAGAACAGCCTTAGCGAAAGGCTTCTTGAAGGGAAAGATGTAACTCTGTGAGATGAATTCACAGAACACAGAGCAGTTTCTCAGAAAGCTTCTTTCCAGTTTTGAAAGGAAGATATTTCCTTTTTCACCATAGCCCTCTATGGGCTTCCAAATATCAATGCCAATTCCACAAGAACAACCTTAGCGAAAGGCTTCTTGAAGGGAAAGAGGTAACTCTGTGAGATGAATTAACAGAACACAGAGCAGTTTCTCAGAAAGCTTCTTTCCAGTTTTGAACGGAAGATATTTCCTTTTTCACCATAGCCCTCTATGGGCTTCCAAATATCCCTTTGCCAATTCCACAAGAACAGACTTAGCGAAAGGCTTCTTGAAGGGAAAGATATAACTCTGTGAGATGAATTAACAGAACACAGAGCAGTTTCTCAGAAAGCTTCTTTCCAGTTTTGAACGGAAGATATTTCCTTTTTCACCATAGCCTCTATGGGCTTCCAAATATCCTTTGCTAATTCCACAAGAACAGCCTTAGTGAAAGGCTTCTTTAAGGAAAGATGTAACTCTGTGAGATGAATTCACAGAACACAGAGCAGTTTCTCAGAAAGCTTCTTTCCAGTTTCGAACGGAAGATATTTCCTTTTTCACCATAGCCCTCTATGGGCTTCCAAATATCCCTTTGCCAATTCCACAAGAACAGCCTTAGCGAAAGGCTTCTTGAAGGGAAAGATGTAACTCTGTGAGATGAATTAACAGAACACAGAGCAGTTCCTCAGAAAGCTTCTTTCCAGTTTTGAACGGAAGATATTTTTTTTCACCATAGCCTTCTATGGGTTTCCAAATATCCCTTTGCCAATTCCACAAGAACAGCCTTAGCGAAAGGCTTCTTGAAGGGAAAGATGTAACTCTGTGAGATGAATTAACAGAACACAGAGCAGTTTCTCAGAAAGCTTCTTTCCAGTTTTGATCGGAAGATATTTCCTTTTCAGCATACCCCTTTATGGGCTTCCAAATATCCCTCTGCCAATTGCTCAAGAACAGCGTTAGCGAAAGGCTTCTTGAAGGGAAAGATGTAACTCTGTGAGATGAATTCACAGAACACAGACCAGTTTCTCAGAAAGCTTCTTTTCAGTTTTTAACGGAAGATATTTCCTTTTTCACCATAGCCCTCTTTGGGCTTCCAAATATCACTTTGACATTTCCACAAAAACAGACTTAGCGTAGGGCTTCTGGAAGGGAAAGATGTAACTCTCTGAGATGGATTAACAGAACACAGAGCAGTTTCTCAGAAAGCTTCTTTCCAGTTTTGAACGGAAGATATTTCCTTTTCCACCATAGAACTCTATGACCTTCCAAATATCCCTTTGCCAATTCCACAAGAACAGTCTTAGCGAAAGGCTTCTTGAACGGAAAGATGTAACTCTGTGAGATGAATTAACAGAACACAGAGCAGTTTCTCAGAAAGCTTCTTTCCAGTTTTGAACGGAAGATATTTCCTTTTTCACCATTGCCCTCTATGGGCTTCCAAATATCACTTTGCCATTTCCACAAGAACAGCCTTATCGAAAGGCTTCTGGAAGGGAAAGATGTAACTCTGTGAGATGAATTAACAGAACACAGAGCAGTTTCTCAGAAAGCTTCTTTCCAGTTTTTAACGGAATATATTTCCTTTTCTACCATGGAACTCTATGGCCTTCCAAATATTCCTTTGCCAATTCCACAAGAACAGCCTTAGCAAAAGGCTTCTTGAAGGGAAAGATGTAACTCTGTGAGATGAATTCACAGAACACAGACCAGTTTCTCAGAAAGCTTCTTTTCAGTTTTTAACGGAAGATATTTCCTTTTTCACCATAGCCCTCTATGGGCTTCCAAATATCACTTTGCCATTTCCACAAAAACAGACTTAGCGAAGGGCTTCTGGAAGGGAAAGATGTAACTCTGTGAGATGGATTAACAGAACACAGAGCAGTTTCTCAGAAAGCTTCTTTCCAGTTTTGAACGGAAGATATTTCCTTTTCCACCATAGAACTCTATGACCTTCCAAATATCCCTTTGCCAATTCCACAAGAACAGCCTTAGCGAAAGGCTTCTTGAACGGAAAGATGTAACTCTGTGAGATGAATTAACAGAACACAGAGCAGTTTCTCAGAAAGCTTTTTTCCAGTTTTGAACGGAAGATATTTCCTTTTTCACCATAGCCCTCTATGGGCTTCCAAATATCACTTTGCCAATTCCACAAGAACAGCCTTAGCGAAAGGCTTCTTGAAGGGAAAGATGTAACTCTGTGAGATGAATTAATAGAACACAGAGCAGGTTCTCAGAAAGCTTCTTTCCAGTTTTGAACGGAAGATATTTCCTTTTTCACCATAGCCCTCTGTGGGCTTCCAAATATCCCTTTGCCAATTCCACAAGAAGAGCCTTAGCGAAAGGCTTCTTGAAGGGAAAGATGTAACTCTGTGGGATGATTTACAAAACACAGAGCAGTTTCTCCGAAAGGTTCTTTCCAGTTTTGAACGGAAGATATTTCCTTTTCCACCATAGCCCTCTATGGGTTTCCAAATATCCCTTTGCCAATTCCACAAGAACAGCCTTAGCGAAAGGCTTCTGGAAGGGAAAGATGTAACTCTGTGAGATGAATTAACAGAACACAGAGCAGTTTCTCAGAAAGCTTTTTTCCAGTTTTGAACGGAAGATATTTCCTTTTTCACCATAGCCCTCTATGGGCTTCCAAATATCACTTTGCCAATTCCACAAGAACAGCCTTAGCGAAAGGCTTCTTGAAGGGAAAGATGTAACTCTGTGAGATGAATTAATAGAACACAGAGCAGGTTCTCAGAAAGCTTCTTTCCAGTTTTGAACGGAAGATATTTCCTTTTTCACCATAGCCCTCTGTGGGCTTCCAAATATCCCTTTGCCAATTCCACAAGAAGAGCCTTAGCGAAAGGCTTCTTGAAGGGAAAGATGTAACTCTGTGAGATGAATTAACAGAACACAGAGCAGTTTCTCAGAAAGCTTTTTCCAGTTTTGAACGGAAGATATTTTTTCACCATAGCCCTCTATGGGCTTCCAAATATCACTTTGCCAATTCCACAAGAACAGCCTTAGCGAAAGGCTTCTGGAAAGGAAAGATGTAACTCTGTGAGATGAATTAATAGAACACAGAGCAGGTTCTCAGAAAGCTTCTTTCCAGTTTTGAACGGAAGATATTTCCTTTTTCACCATAGCCCTCTGTGGGCTTCCAAATATCCCTTTGCCAATTCCACAAGAAGAGCCTTAGCGAAAGGCTTCTTGAAGGGAAAGATGTAACTCTGTGGGATGATTTACAAAACACAGAGCAGTTTCTCCGAAAGCTTCTTTCCAGTTTTGAACGGAAGATATTTCCTTTTCCACCATAGCCCTCTATGGGTTTCCAAATATCCCTTTGCCAATTCCACAAGAACAGCCTTAGCGAAAGGCTTCTGGAAGGGAAAGATGTAACTCTGTGAGATGAATTAACAGAACACAGAGCAGTTTCTCAGAAAGCTTCTTTCCAATTTTGAACGGAAGATATTTCCTTTTTCACCATAGCCCTCTATGGGCTTCCAAATATCACTTAGCCAATTCCACAAGAACAGCCTTACCGAAAGGCTACTTGAAGGGAAAGATGTAACTCTGTGAGATGAATTCACAGAACACAGAGCAGTTTCTCAGAAAGCTTCTTTCCAGATTTGAACGGAAGATACTTCCTTTTTCACCATAACCCTCTATGGGCTTCCAAATATCCCTTTGCGAATTCCACAAGAACAGCCTTAGCAAAAGGCTTCTTGAAGGGAAAGATGTAACTCTGTGAGATGAATTAACAGAACACAGAGCAGTTTCTCAGAAAGCTTTTTTCCAGTTTTGAACGGAAGATATTTCCCTTTTCACCATAGCCCTCTGTGGGCTTCCAAATATCACTTTGACAATTCCAAAGGAACAGTCTTAACGAAAGGCTTCTTGAAGGAAAGATGTAACTCTGTGAGATGAATTAACAGAACACAGAGCAGTTTCTCAGAAAGCTTCTTTCCAGTTTTAACGGAAGATATTTCCTTTTTCACCATAGCCCTCTATGGGCTTCCAAATATCCTTTGCTAATTCCACAAGAACAGCCTTAGCGAAAGGTTTCTTGAAGGGAAAGATGTAACCTGTGAGATGAATTCACAGAACACAGAGCAGTTTCTCAGAAAGTTTCTTTCCAGTTTTGAACGGAAGGTATTTCCTTTTCACCATAGCCCTCTATGGGCTTCCAAATATCCTTTGCTAATTCCACAAGAACAGCCTTAGCGAAAGGCTTCTGAAGGGAAAGATGTAACTCTGTGAGATGAATTAACAGAACACAGAGCAGTTTCTCAGAAAGCTTCTTTCCAGTTTTGAACGGAAGATATTTCCTTTTCACCATAGCCCTATGGGCTTCCAAATATCCCTTTGCCAATTCCACAAGAACAGCCTTAGCGAAAGGCTTCTTGAAGGAAAGAGGTAACTCTGTGAGATGAATTCACAGAACACAGAGCACTTTCTCAGAAAGCTTCCTTCCAGTTTTGAACGGAAGATATTTCCTTTTTCACCATAGCCCTCTATGGGCTTCCAAATATCCTTTGCCAATTCCACAAGAACAGCCTTAACGAAAGGCTTCTTGAAGGAAAGAGGTAACCCTGTGAGATGAATTAACAGAACACAGAGCAGTTTCTCAGAAAGCTTTTTCCAGTTTTCAACGGAAGATATTTCCTTTTTCACCATAGCCTCTATGGGCTTCCAAATATCCCTTTGCCAATTCCACAAGAACAGCCATAGCGAAAGGCTTCTTGAAGGCAAAGATGTACCTCTGTGAGATGAATTTACAGAACACAGAGCAGTTTCTCAGAAAGCTTCCTTCCAATTTTGAACGAAAGATATTTCCTTTTTCACCATAGCCCTCTATGGGCTTCCAAATATCCCTTTGCCAATTCCACAAGAACAGCCTTAGCGAAAGGCTTCTTGAAGGGAAAGATGTAACTCTGTGAGATGAATTAACAGAACACAGAGCAGTTTCTCAGAAAGCTTCTTTCCACTTTTGAGCGGAAAATATTTCCTTTTTCACCATAGCCCTCTATGGGCTTCCAAATATCACTTTGCCAATTCCACAAGAACAGCCTTAGCGAAAGGCTTCTGAAGGAAAGATGTAACTCTGTGAGATGAATTAACAGAACACAGAGCAGTTTCTCAGAAAGCTTCTTTCCAGTTTTGAACGGAAGATATTTCCTTTTTCACCATAGCCCTCTATGGGCTTCCAAATATCCTTGCCAATTCCACAAGAACAGCCTTAGCGAAAGGCTTTTGAAGGAAAGATGTAACTCTGTGAGATGAATTCACAGAACACAGAGCAGTTTCTCAGAAAGCTTTTTCCAGTTTTGAAAGGAAGATATTTCCTTTTCACCATAGCCCTCTATGGGCTTCCAAATATCAATGCCAATTCCACAAGAACAGCCTTAGCAAAAGGCTTCTTGAAGGGAAAGAGGTAACTCTGTGAGATGAATTAACAGAACACAGAGCAGTTTCTCAGAAAGCTTCTTTCCAGTTTTGAACGGAAGATATTTCCTTTTTCACCATAGCCCTCTATGGGCTTCCAAATATCCCTTTGCCAATTCCACAAGAACAGACTTAGCGAAAGGCTTCTTGAAGGGAAAGATATAACTCTGTGAGATGAATTAACAGAACACAGAGCAGTTTCTCAGAAAGCTTCTTTCCAGTTTTGAACGGAAGATATTTCCTTTTTCACCATAGCCCTCCATGGGCTTCCAAATATCACTTTGCCAATTCCACAAGAACAGCCTTAGTGAAAGGCTTCTTGAAGGAAAGATGTAACTCTGTGAGATGAATTCACAGAACACAGAGCAGTTTCTCAGAAAGCTTCTTTCCAGTTTTGAACGGAAGATATTTCCTTTTCACCATAGCCCTCTATGGGCTTCCAAATATCCTTTGCCAATTCCACAAGAACAGCCTTAGCGAAAGGCTTCTTGAAGGAAAGATGTAACTCTGTGAGATGAATTAACAGAACACAGAGGAGTTCCTCAGAAAGCTTCTTTCCAGTTTTGAACGGAAGATATTTCCTTTTTCACCATAGCCTTCTATGGGTTTCCAAATATCCTTTGCCAATTCCACAAGAACAGCGTTAGCGAAAGGCTTCTTGAACGGAAAGATGTAACTCTGTGAGATGAATTAACAGAACACAGAGCAGTTTCTCAGAAAGCTTCTTTCCAGTTTTGATCGGAAGATATTTCCTTTTCAGCATACCCTTTATGGGCTTCCAAATATCCTTTGCCAATTCCACAAGAACAGCGTTAGCGAAAGGCTTTTGAAGGGAAAGATGTAACTCTGTGAGATGAATTCACAGAACACAGACCAGTTTCTCAGAAAGCTTCTTTTCAGTTTTAACGGAAGATATTTCCTTTTCACCATAGCCCTCTATGGGCTTCCAAATATCACTTTGACAATTCCACAAGAACAGACTTAGCGAAGGGCTTCTGGAAGGAAAGATGTAACTCTGTGAGATGGATTAACAGAACACAGAGCAGTTTCTCAGAAAGCTTCTTTCCAGTTTTGAACGGAAGATATTTCCTTTTCCACCATAGAACTCTATGACCTTCCAAATATCCCTTTGCCAATTCCACAAGAACAGTCTTAGCGAAGGCTTCTTGAACGGAAAGATGTAACTCTGTGAGATGAATTAACAGAACACAGAGCAGTTTCTCAGAAAGCTTCTTCCAGTTTTGAACGGAAGATATTTCCTTTTTCACCATAGCCCTCTATGGGCTTCCAAATATCACTTTGCCATTTCCACAAGAACAGCCTTATCGAAAGGCTTCTGAAGGAAAGATGTAACTCTGTGAGATGAATTAACAGAACACAGAGCAGTTTCTCAGAAAGCTTCTTTCCAGTTTTAACGGAAGATATTTCCTTTTCCACCATAGAACTCTATGACCTTCCAAATATCCCTTTGCCAATTCCACAAGAACAGCCTTAGCAAAAGGCTTCTTGAAGGAAAGATGTAACTCTGTGAGATGAATTCACAGAACACAGACCAGTTTCTCAGAAAGCTTCTTTTCAGTTTTTAACGGAAGATATTTCCTTTTTCACCATAGCCCTCTATGGGCTTCCAAATATCACTTTGCCATTTCCACAAAAACAGACTTAGCGAAGGGCTTCTGGAAGGGAAAGATGTAACTCTGTGAGATGGATTAACAGAACACAGAGCAGTTTCTCAGAAAGTTTCTTTCCAGATTTGAACGGAAGATACTTCCTTTTTCACCATAACCCTCTATGGGCTTCCAAATATCCCTTTGCGAATTCCACAAGAACAGCCTTAGCAAAAGGCTTCTTGAAGGGAAAGATGTAACTCTGTGAGATGAATTAACAGAACACAGAGCAGTTTCTCAGAAAGCTTTTTTCCAGTTTTGAACGGAAGATATTTCCCTTTTCACCATAGCCCTCTGTGGGCTTCCAAATATCACTTTGACAATTCCAAAAGAACAGTCTTAACGAAAGGCTTCTTGAAGGGAAAGATGTAACTCTGTGAGATGAATTAACAGAACACAGAGCAGTTTCTCAGAAAGCTTCTTTCCAGTTTTTAACGGAAGATATTTCCTTTTTCACCTTAGCCCTCTATGGGCTTCCAAATATCCTTTGCCAATTCCACAAGAACAGCCTTAGCGAAAGGCTTCTTGAAGGGAAAGATGTAACTCTGTGAGATGAATTCACAGAACACAGAGCAGTTTCTCAGAAAGCTTCTTTCCAGTTTTGAACGGAAGATATTTCCTTTTTCACCATAGCCTCTATGGGCTTCCAAATATCCTTGCCAATTCCACAAGAACAGCCTTAGCCAAAGGCTTCTTGAAGAGAAAGATGTAACTCTGTGAGATGAATTAACAGAACACAGAGCAGTTTCTCAGAAAGCTTCTTTCCAGTTTTGAACGGAAGATATTTCCTTTTTCACCATAGCCCTCTATGGGCTTCCAAATATCCCTTTGCCAATTCCACAAGAACAGCCTTAGCGAAAGGCTTCTTGAAGGAAAGAGGTAACTCTGTGAGATGAATTCACAGAACACAGAGCATTTTCTCAGAAAGCTTCTTTCCAGTTTTGAACGGAAGATATTTCCTTTTTCACCATAGCCCTCTAAGGGCTCCCAAATATCCTTTGCCAATTCCACAAGAACAGCCTTAGCGAAAGGCTTCTTGAAGGAAAGAGGTAACCCTGTGAGATGAATTACAGAACACAGAGCAGTTTCTCAGAAAGCTTCTTTCCAGTTTTGAAAGGAAGATATTTCCTTTTTCACCATAGCCCTCTATGGGCTTCCAAATATCCCTTTGCCAATTCCACAAGAACAGCCATAGCGAAAGGCTTCTTGAAGGGAAAGATGTATCTCTGTGAGATGAATTAACAGAACACAGAGCAGTTTCTCAGAAAGCTTCTTTCCAGTTTTGAACGGAAGATATTTCCTTTGTCACCATAGCCCTCTATGGGCTTCCAAATATCCCTTGCCAATTCCACAAGAAGAGCCTTAGCGAAGGCTTCTTGAAGGAAAGATGTAACTCTGTGAGATGAATTAACAGAACACAGAGCAGTTTCTCAGAAAGCTTCTTCCAGTTTTGAACGGAAGATATTTCCTTTTTCACCATAGCCCTCTATGGGCTTCCAAATATCCTTGCCAATTCCACAAGAACAGCCTTAGCGAAAGGCTTCTTGAAGGAAAGATGTAACCTGTGAGATGAATTAACAGAACACAGAGCAGTTTCTCAGAAAGCTTCTTTCCAGTTTTGAACGGAAGATATTTCCTTTTCACCATAGCCCTCTATGGGCTTCCAAATATCCCTTGCCAATTCCACAAGAACAGCCTTAGCGAAAGGCTTCTTGAAGGAAAGATGTAACTCTGTGAGATGAATTCACAGAACACAGAGCAGTTTCTCAGAAAGCTTCTTTCCAGTTTTGAAAGGAAGATATTTCCTTTTCACCATAGCCCTCTATGGGCTTCCAAATATCCCTTTGCCAATTCCACAAGAACAGCCTTAGCGAAAGGCTTCTTGAAGGGAAAGATGTAACTCTGTGAGATGAATTAACAGAACACAGAGCAGTTTCTCAGAAAGCTTCTTTCCAGTTTTGAACGGAAGATATTTCCTTTTCACCATAGCCCTCTATGGGCTTCCAAATATCCTTTGCCAATTCCACAAGAACAGCCTTAGCGAAAGGCTTCTTGAAGGGAAAGATGTAACTCTGTGAGATGAATTCACAGAACACAGAGCAGTTTCTCAGAAAGCTTCTTTCCAGTTTTGAAAGGAAGATATTTCCTTTTTCACCATAGCCCTCTATGGGCTTCCAAATATCAATGCCAATTCCACAAGAACAACCTTAGCGAAAGGCTTCTTGAAGGGAAAGAGGTAACTCTGTGAGATGAATTAACAGAACACAGAGCAGTTTCTCAGAAAGCTTCTTTCCAGTTTTGAAAGGAAGATATTTCCTTTTTCACCATAGCCTCTATGGGCTTCCAAATATCCCTTTGCCAATTCCACAAGAACAGACTTAGCGAAACGCTTCTTGAAGGGAAAGATATAACTCTGTGAGATGAATTAACAGAACACAGAGCAGTTTCTCAGAAAGCTTCTTTCCAGTTTTGAACGGAAGATATTTCCTTTTTCACCATAGCCCTCCATGGGCTTCCACATATTTCTTTGCCAATTCCACAAGAACAGCCTTAGTGAAAGGCTTCTTTAAGGGAAAGATGTAACTCTGTGAGATGAATTCACAGAACACAGAGCAGTTTCTCAGAAAGCTTCTTTCCAGTTTTGAACGGAAGATATTTCCTTTTTCACCATAGCCCTCTATGGGCTTCCAAATATCCTTTGCCAATTCCACAAGAACAGCCTTAGCGAAAGGCTTCTTGAAGGGAAAGATGTAACTCTGTGAGATGAATTAACAGAACACAGAGCAGTTCCTCAGAAAGCTTCTTTCCAGTTTTGAACGGAAGATATTTCCTTTTTCACCATAGCCTTCTATGGGTTTCCAAATATCCCTTTGCCAATTCCACAAGAACAGCGTTAGCGAAAGGCTTCTTGAACGGAAAAATGTAACGCCGTGACATGAATTAACAGAACACAGAGCAGTTTCTCAGAAAGCTTCTTTCCAGTTTTGATCGGAAGATATTTCCTTTTCAGCATACCCCTTTATGGGCTTCCAAATATCCCTCTGCCAATTGCTCAAGAACAGCGTTAGCGAAAGGCTTCTTGAAGGGAAAGATGTAACTCTGTGAGATGAATTCACAGAACACAGACCAGTTTCTCAGAAAGCTTCTTTTCAGTTTTTAACGGAAGATATTTCCTTTTTCACCATAGCCCTCTTTGGGCTTCCAAATATCACTTTGACATTTCCACAAAAACAGACTTAGCGAAAGGCTTCTTGAAGGAAAGATGTAACTCTCTGAGATGGATTAACAGAACACAGAGCAGTTTCTCAGAAAGCTTTTTCCAGTTTTGAACGGAAGATATTTCCTTTTCCACCATAGAACTCTATGACCTTCCAAATATCCCTTTGCCAATTCCACAAGAACAGTCTTAGCGAAAGGCTTCTTGAACGGAAAGATGTAACTCTGTGAGATGAATTAACAGAACACAGAGCAGTTTCTCAGAAAGCTTCTTTCCAGTTTTGAACGGAAGATATTTCCTTTTTCACCATAGCCCTCTATGGGCTTCCAAATATCCCTTTGCCAATTCCACAAGTACAGCCTTAGCGAAAAGCTTCTTGAAGGGAAAGAGGTAACTCTGTGAGATGAATTCACAGAAAACACAGCACTTTCTCAGAAAGCTTCCTTCCAGTTTTGAACGGAAGATATTTCCTTTTTCACCATAGCCCTCTATGGGCTTCCAAATATCCCTTTGCGAATTCCACAAGAACAGCCTTAACGAAAGGCTTCTTGAAGGGAAAGAGGTAACCCTGTGAGATGAATTAACAGAACACAGAGCAGTTTCTCAGAAAGCTTCTTTCCAGTTTTGAAAGGAAGATATTTCCTTTTTCACCATAGCCCTCTATGGGCTTCCAAATATCCCTTTGCCAATTCCACAAGAACAGCCATAGCGAAAGGCTTCTTGAAGGGAAAGATGTATCTCTGTGAGATGAATTAACAGAACACAGAGCAGTTTCTCAGAAAGCTTCTTTCCAGTTTTGAACGGAAGATATTTCCTTTGTCACCATAGCCCTCTATGGGCTTCCAAATATCCCTTTGCCAATTCCACAAGAAGAGCCTTAGCGAAAGGCTTCTTGAAGGGAAAGATGTAACTCTGTGAGATGAATTAACAGAACACAGAGCAGTTTCTCAGAAAGCTTCTTTCCAGTTTTGAACGGAAGATATTTCCTTTTTCACCATAGCCCTCTATGGGCTTCCAAATATCCTTTGCCAATTCCACAAGAACAGCCTTAGCGAAAGGCTTCTTGAAGGAAAGAGGTAACTCTGTGAGATGAATTAACAGAACACAGAGCAGTTTCTCAGAAAGCTTCTTTCCAGTTTTGAACGGAAGATATTTTTTCACCATAGCCCTCTATGGGCTTCCAAATATCCTTTGCCAATTCCACAAGAACAGCCTTAGCGAAAGGCTTCTGAAGGAAAGATGTAACTCTGTGAGATGAATTCACAGAACACAGAGCAGTTTCTCAGAAAGCTTCTTCCAGTTTTGAAAGGAAGATATTTCCTTTTCACCATAGCCCTATGGGCTTCCAAATATCCTTTGCCAATTCCACAAGAACAGCCTTAGCGAAAGGCTTCTTGAAGGAAAGATGTAACTCTGTGAGATGAATTAACAGAACACAGAGCAGTTTCTCAGAAAGTTTCTTTCCAGTTTTGAACGGAAGATATTTCCTTTTTCACCATAGCCCTCTATGGGCTTCCAAATATCCCTTGCCAATTCCACAAGAACAGCCTTAGCGAAAGGCTTCTTGAAGGAAAGATGTAACTCTGTGAGATGAATTCACAGAACACAGAGCAGTTTCTCAGAAAGCTTCTTTCCAGTTTTGAAAGGAAGATATTTCCTTTTTCACCATAGCCCTATGGGCTTCCAAATATCAATGCCAATTCCACAAGAACAACCTTAGCGAAAGGCTTCTTGAAGGAAAGAGGTAACTCTGTGAGATGAATTAACAGAACACAGAGCAGTTTCTCAGAAAGCTTCTTTCCAGTTTTGAAAGGAAGATATTTCCTTTTTCACCATAGCCCTCTATGGGCTTCCAAATATCCCTTTGCCAATTCCACAAGAACAGACTTAGCGAAACGCTTCTTGAAGGGAAAGATATAACTCTGTGAGATGAATTAACAGAACACAGAGCAGTTTCTCAGAAAGCTTCTTTCCAGTTTTGAACGGAAGATATTTCCTTTTTCACCATAGCCCTCCATGGGCTTCCACATATTTCTTTGCCAATTCCACAAGAACAGCCTTAGTGAAAGGCTTCTTTAAGGGAAAGATGTAACTCTGTGAGATGAATTCACAGAACACAGAGCAGTTTCTCAGAAAGCTTCTTTCCAGTTTCGAACGGAAGATATTTCCTTTTTCACCATAGCCCTCTATGGACTTCCAAATATCCCTTTGCCAATTCCACAAGAACAGCCTTAGCGAAAGGCTTCTTGAAGGGAAAGATGTAACTCTGTGAGATGAATTAACAGAACACAGAGCAGTTCCTCAGAAAGCTTCTTTCCAGTTTTGAACGGAAGATATTTCCTTTTTCACCATAGCCTTCTATGGGTTTCCAAATATCCCTTTGCCAATTCCACAAGAACAGCGTTAGCGAAAGGCTTCTTGAACGGAAAAATGTAACGCCGTGACATGAATTAACAGAACACAGAGCAGTTTCTCAGAAAGCTTCTTTCCAGTTTTGATCGGAAGATATTTCCTTTTCAGCATACCCCTTTATGGGCTTCCAAATATCCTTTGCCAATTCCACAAGAACAGCGTTAGCGAAAGGCTTCTTGAAGGGAAAGATGTAACTCTGTGAGATGAATTCACAGAACACAGACCAGTTTCTCAGAAAGCTTCTTTTCAGTTTTTAACGGAAGATATTTCCTTTTTCACCATAGCCCTCTTTGGGCTTCCAAATATCACTTTGACATTTCCACAAAAACAGACTTAGCGTAGGGCTTCTGGAAGGGAAAGATGTAACTCTCTGAGATGGATTAACAGAACACAGAGCAGTTTCTCAGAAAGCTTCTTTCCAGTTTTGAACGGAAGATATTTCCTTTTCCACCATAGAACTCTATGACCTTCCAAATATCCCTTTGCCAATTCCACAAGAACAGTCTTAGCGAAAGGCTTCTTGAACGGAAAGATGTAACTCTGTGAGATGAATTAACAGAACAGAGAGCAGTTTCTCAGAAAGCTTCTTTCCAGTTTTGAACGGAAGATATTTCCTTTTTCACCATTGCCCTGTATGGGCTTCCAAATATCACTTTGCCATTTCCACAAGAACAGCCTTATCGAAAGGCTTCTGGAAGGGAAAGATGTAACTCTGTGAGATGAATTAACAGAACACAGAGCAGTTTCTCAGAAAGCTTCTTTCCAGTTTTTAACGGAATATATTTCCTTTTCTACCATGGAACTCTATGGCTTCCAAATGTTCCTTTGCCAATTCCACAAGAACAGCCTTAGCAAAAGGCTTCTTGAAGGGAAAGATGTAACTCTGTGAGATGAATTCACAGAACACAGACCAGTTTCTCAGAAAGCTTCTTTTCAGTTTTTAACGGAAGATATTTTTTTCACCATAGCCTCTATGGGCTTCCAAATATCACTTTGCCATTTCCACAAAAACAGACTTAGCGAAGGGCTTCTGAAGGAAAGATGTAACTCTGTGAGATGGATTAACAGAACACAGAGCAGTTTCTCAGAAAGCTTCTTTCCAGATTTGAACGGAAGATACTTCCTTTTTCACCATAACCCTCTATGGGCTTCCAAATATCCTTTGCCAATTCCACAAGAACAGCCTTAGCAAAAAGGCTTCTTGAAGGAAAGATGTAACTCTGTGAGATGAATTAACAGAACACAGAGCAGTTTCTCAGAAAGCTTTTTCCAGTTTTGAACGGAAGATATTTCTTTTCACCATAGCCCTCTGTGGGCTTCCAAATATCACTTTGACAATTCCAAAGAACAGTCTTAACGAAAGGCTTCTGAAGGAAAGATGTAACTCTGTGAGATGAATTAACAGAACACAGAGCAGTTTCTCAGAAAGCTTCTTTCCAGTTTTAACGGAAGATATTTCCTTTTCACCATAGCCCTCTATGGGCTTCCAAATATCCTTGCCAATTCCACAAGAACAGCCTTAGCGAAAGGCTTCTTGAAGGAAAGATGTAACTCTGTGAGATGAATTCACAGAACACAGAGCAGTTTCTCAGAAAGCTTCTTTCCAGTTTTGAAAGGAAGATATTTCCTTTTTCACCATAGCCCTCTATGGGCTTCCAAATATCCTTTGCCAATTCCACAAGAACAGCCTTATCGAAAGGCTTCTGAAGGGAAAGATGTAACTCTGTGAGATGAATTAACAGAACACAGAGCAGTTTCAGAAAGCTTCTTTCCAGTTTTGAACGGAAGATATTTCCTTTTTCACCATAGCCCTATGGGCTTCCAAATATCCCTTTGCCAATTCCACAAGAACAGCCTTAGCGAAAAGCTTCTTGAAGGAAAGAGGTAACTCTGTGAGATGAATTCACAGAAAACACAGCACTTTCTCAGAAAGCTTCCTTCCAGTTTTGAACGGAAGATATTTCCTTTTTCACCATAGCCCTCTATGGGCTTCCAAATATCCTTTGCCAATTCCACAAGAACAGCCTTAACGAAAGGCTTCTTGAAGGAAAGAGGTAACCTGTGAGATGAATTAACAGAACACAGAGCAGTTTCTCAGAAAGCTTCTTTCCAGTTTTGAAAGGAAGATATTTTTTCACCATAGCCCTCATGGGCTTCCAAATATCCCTTTGCCAATTCCACAAGAACAGCCATAGCGAAAGGCTTCTTGAAGGAAAGATGTATCTCTGTGAGATGAATTAACAGAACACAGAGCAGTTTCTCAGAAAGCTTCTTTCCAGTTTTGAACGGAAGATATTTCCTTTGTCACCATAGCCCTATGGGCTTCCAAATATCCCTTTGCTAATTCCACAAGAAGAGCCTTAGCGAAAGGCTTCTTGAAGGAAAGATGTAACTCTGTGAGATGAATTAACAGAACACAGAGCAGTTTCTCAGAAAGCTTCTTTCCAGTTTTGAACGGAAGATATTTCCTTTTTCACCATAGCCCTCTATGGGCTTCCAAATATCCCTTTGCTAATTCCACAAGAACAGCCTTAGCGAAAGGTTTCTTGAAGGAAAGATGTAACTCTGTGAGATGAATTAACAGAACACAGAGCAGTTTCTCAGAAAGCTTCTTTCCAGTTTTGAACGGAAGATATTTCCTTTTCACCATAGCCCTCTATGGGCTTCCAAATATCCCTTTGCCAATTCCACAAGAACAGCCTTAGCGAAAGGCTTCTTGAAGGAAAGATGTAACTCTGTGAGATGAATTCACAGAACACAGAGCAGTTTCTCAGAAAGTTTTTTCCAGTTTTGAACGGAAGGTATTTCCTTTTTCACCATAGCCCTCTATGGGCTTCCAAATATCCCTTTGCCAATTCCACAAGAACAGCCTTAGCGAAAGGCTTGAAGGAAAGATGTAACTCTGTGAGATGAATTAACAGAACACAGAGCAGTTTCTCAGAAAGCTTCTTTCCAGTTTTGAACGGAAGGTATTTCCTTTTTCACCATAGCCCTCTATGGGCTTCCAAATATCCCTTTGCCAATTCCACAAGAACAGCCTTAGCGAAAAGCTTCTTGAAGGAAAGATGTAACTCTGTGAGATGAATTCACAGAACACAGAGCAGTTTCTCAGAAAGCTTCTTTCCAGTTTTGAGCGGAAGATATTTCCTTTTTCACCATAGCCCTCTATGGGCTTCCAAATATCCTTGCCAATTCCACAAGAACAGCCTTAACGAAAGGCTTCTTGAAGGAAAGAGGTAACTCTGTGAGATGAATTAACAGAACACAGAGCAGTTTCTCAGAAAGCTTCTTTCCAGTTTTGAACGGAAGATATTTCCTTTTTCACCATAGCCCTCTATGGGCTTCCAAATATCACTTTGCCAATTCCACAAGAACAGCCTTAGCGAAAGGCTTTTGAAGGAAAGAGGTAACTCTGTGAGATGAATTAACAGAACACAGAGCAGTTTCTCAGAAAGCTTCCTTCCAGTTTTGAACGGAAGATATTTAATTTTTCACCATAGCCCTCTATGGGCTTCCAAATATCCCTTTGCCAATTCCACAAGAACAGCCTTAGCGAAAGGCTTCTTGAAGGCAAAGAGGTAACTCTGTGTGATGAATTAACAGAACACAGAGCACTTTCTCAGAAAGCTTCTTTCCAGTTTTGAACGGAAGATATTTCCTTTTTCACCATAGCCCTATGGGCTTTAAAAATATCCCTTTGCCAATTCCACAAGAACAGCCTTAGCGAAAGGTTTCTTGAAGGCAAAGAGGTAACTCTGTGAGATGAATTCACAGAACACAGAGCACTTTCTCAGAAAGCTTCTTTCCAGTTTTGAACGGAAGATATTTCCTTTTTCACCATAGCCCTCTATGGGCTTCCAAATATCCCTTTGCCAATTCCACAAGAACAGCCTTAGCGAAAGGCTTCTTGAAGGGAAAGATGTAACTCTGTGAGATGAATGAACAGAACACAGAGAAGTTTCTCAGAAAGCTTCTTTCCAGTTTTGAACGGAAGATATTTCCTTTTTCACCATAGCCCTCTATGGGCTTCCAAATATCACTTTGCCAATTCCACAAGAACAGCCTTAGCGAAAGGCTTCTTGAAGGGAAAGATGTAACTCTGTGAAATGAATTAACAGAACACAGAGCAGTTTCTCAGAAAGCTTCTTTCCAGTTTTGAACGGAAGATATTTCCTTTTTCACCATAGCCCTCTATGGGCTTCAAATATCCCTTGCCAATTCCACAAGAACAGCCTTAGCGAAAGGCTTGAAGGAAAGAGGTAACTCTGTGAGATGAATTCACAGAACTCAGAGCAGTTTCTCAGAAAGCTTCTTTCCAGTTTTGAGCGGAAGATATTTTTTCACCATAGCCCTCTATGGGCTTCAAATATCCCTTTGCCAATTCCTCAAGAACAGCCTTAGCGAAAGGCTTCTTGAAGGGAAAGAGGTAACTCTGTGAGATGAATTAACAGATCACAGAGCAGTTTCTCAGAAAGCTACTTTCCAGTTTTGAAGGGAAGATATTTCCTTTTTCACCATAGCCATCTATGGGCTTCCAAATATCCCTTTGCCAATTCCACAAGAACAGCCTTAGCGAAAGGCTTCTTGAAGGCAAAGACGTAACTCTGTGTGATGAATTAACAGAACACAGAGCCTTTTCTCAGAAAGCTTCTTCCAGTTTTGAACGGAAGATATTTCCTTTTTCACCATAGCCCTCTATGGGCTTCCAAATATCCCTTTTCCAATTCCACAAGAACAGCCTTAGCGAAAGGCTTCTTCAAGGGAAAGATACAACTCTGTGAGATGAATTAACAGAACACAGAGCAGTTTCTCAGAAAGCTTCTTTCCAGTTTTGCACGGAAGATATATCCTTTTTCACCATAGCCCTCTAAGGGCTTACAAATATCCCTTTGCCAATTCCACAAGAAGAGCCTTAGCGAAAGGCATCTTGAAGGGAAAGATGTAACTCTGTGAGATGAATTAACAGAACACAGAGCAGTTTCTCAGAAAGCTACTTTCCAGTTTTGAACGGAAGATATTTCCTTTTTCACCATAGCCCTCTATGGGCTTCCAAATATCCTTTGCTAATTCCACAAGAACAGCCTTAGCGAAAGGCTTTTGAAGGAAAGATGTAACTCTGTGAGATGAATTAACAGAACACAGAGCAGTTTCTCAGAAAGCTTCTTTCCAGTTTTGAACGGAAGACATTTCCTTTTTCACCATAGCCCTCTATGGGCTTCCAAATATCCCTTTGCCAATTCCACAAGAACAGCCTTAGCGAAAGGCTTCTTGAAGAGAAAGATGTAACTCTGTGAGATGAATTAACAGAACACAGAGCAGTTTCTCAGAAAGCTTCTTTCCAGTTTTGAACGGAAGATATTTCCTTTTTCACCATAGCCCTCTATGGGCTTCCAAATATCCCTTTGCCAATTCCACAAGAACAGCCTTAGCGAAAGGTTTCTTGAAGGGAAAGAGGTAACTCTGTGAGATGAATTAACAGAACACAGAGCAGTTTCTCAGAAAGCTTCTTTCCAGTTTTGAAAGGAAGATATTTCCTTTTTCACCATAGCCCTCTATGGGCTTTCAAATATCCCTTTGCCAATTCCATAAGAACAGGCTTAGCGAAAGGCTTCTTGAAGGGAAAGATGTAACTCTGTGAGATGAATTAACAGAACACAGAGCACTTTCTCAGAAAGCTTCTTTCCAGTTTTGAACGGAAGATATTTCCTTTTTCACCATAGCCCTCTATGGGCTTCCAAATATCCTTTGCTAATTCCACAAGAACAGCCTTAGCGAAGGCTTCTTGAAGGAAAGATGTAACTCTGTGAGATGAATTAACAGAACACAGAGCACTTTCTCAGAAAGCTTCTTTCCAGTTTTGAAAGGAAGATATTTCCTTTTTCACCATAGCCCTCTATGGGCTTCCAAATATCCCTTTGCCAATTCCACAAGAACAGCCTTAGCGAAAGGCTTCTTGAAGGGAAAGATGTATCTCTGTGAGATGAATTAACAGAACACAGAGCAGTTTCTCAGAAAGCTTCTTTCCAGTTTTGAACGGAAGATATTTTTCACCATAGCCCTCTATGGGCTTCCAAATATCCCTTTGCCAATTCCACAAGAAGAGCCTTAGCGAAAGGCTTCTTGAAGGAAAGATGTAACTCTGTGAGATGAATTAACAGAACACAGAGCAGTTTCTCAGAAAGCTTCTTTCCAGTTTTGAACGGAAGGTATTTCCTTTTTCACCATAGCCCTCTATGGGCTTCCAAATATCCTTTGCCAATTCCACAAGAACAGCCTTAGCGAAAGGCTTCTTGAAGGGAAAGATGTAACTCTGTGAGATGAATTAACAGAACACAGAGCAGTTTCTCAGAAAGCTTCTTTCCAGTTTTGAACGGAAGATATTTCCTTTTTCACCATAGCCCTCTATGGGCTTCCAAATATCCTTTGCTAATTCCACAAGAACAGCCTTAGCGAAAGGCTTCTTGAAGGAAAGAGGTAACCCTGTGAGATGAATTAACAGAACACAGAGCAGTTTCTCAGAAAGCTTCTTTCCAGTTTTGAACGGAAGATATTTCCTTTTTCACCATAGCCCTCTATGGGCTTCCAAATATCCCTTGCTAATTCCACAAGAACAGCCTTAGTGAAAGGCTTCTTGAAGGGAAAGATGTATCTCTGTGAGATGAATTAACAGAACACAGAGCAGTTTCTCAGAAAGCTTCTTTCCAGTTTTGAACGGAAGATATTTCCTTTGTCACCATAGCCCTATGGGCTTCCAAATATCCTTTGCTAATTCCACAAGAAGAGCCTTAGCGAAAGGCTTCTTGAAGGGAAAGAGGTAACCCTGTGAGATGAATTAACAGAACACAGAGCAGTTTCTCAGAAAGCTTTTTCCAGTTTTGAACGGAAGATATTTCCTTTTTCACCATAGCCCTCTATGGGCTTCCTAATATCCCTTAGCCAATTCCATAAGAACAGGCTTAGCGAAAGGCTTCTTGAAGGAAAGATGTATCTCTGTGAGATGAATTAACAGAACACAGAGCAGTTTCTCAGAAAGCTTTTTCCAGTTTTGAACGGAAGATATTTCCTTTTTCACCATAGCCCTCATGGGCTTCCAAATATCCCTTGCCAATTCCACAAGAACAGCCTTAGCGAAAGGCTTCTTGAAGGGAAAGATGTAACTCTGTGAGATGAATTAACAGAACACAGAGCAGTTTCTCAGAAAGCTCTTTTCCAGTTTTGAACGGAAGATATTCCTTTTTCACCATAGCCCTCTATGGGCTTCCAAATATCCCTTTGCCAATTCCACAAGAACAGCCTTAGCGAAAGGTTTCTTGAAGGGAAAGATGTAACTCTGTGAGATGAATTAACAGAACACAGAGAAGTTTCTCAGAAAGCTTCTTTCCAGTTTTGAACGGAAGATATTTCCTTTTTCACCATAGCCCTCTATGGGCTTCCAAATATCCCTTTGCCAATTCCACAAGAACAGCCTTAGCGAAAGGCTTTTGAAGGGAAAGATGTAACTCTGTGAGATGAATTCACAGAACACAGAGCAGTTTCTCAGAAAGCTTCTTTCCAGTTTTGAACGGAAGGTATTTCCTTTTTCACCATAGCCCTCTATGGGCTTCCAAATATCCCTTTGCCAATTCCACAAGAACAGCCTTAGCGAAAGGCTTCTTGAAGGGAAAGATGTAACTCTGTGAGATGAATTAACAGAACACAGAGCAGTTTCTCAGAAAGCTTCTTTCCAGTTTTGAACGGAAGATATTTCCTTTTTCACCATAGCCCTCTATGGGCTTCCAAATATCCCTTTGCCAATTCCACAAGAACAGCCTTAGCGAAAGGCTTCTTGAAGGGAAAGAGGTAACTCTGTGAGATGAATTAACAGAACACAGAGCACTTTCTCAGAAAGCTTCTTTCCAGTTTTGAACGGAAGATATTTCCTTTTTCACCATAGCCCTCTATGGGCTTCCAAATATCCCTTTGCCAATTCCACAAGAACAGCCTTAACGAAAGGCTTCTTGAAGGGAAAGAGGTAACCCTGTGAGATGAATTAACAGAACACAGAGCAGTTTCTCAGAAAGCTTCTTTCCAGTTTTGAAAGGAAGATATTTCCTTTTTCACCATAGCCCTCTATGGGCTTCCAAATATCCCTTTGCCAATTCCACAAGAACAGCCATAGCGAAAGGCTTCTTGAAGGGAAAGATGTATCTCTGTGAGATGAATTAACAGAACACAGAGCAGTTTCTCAGAAAGCTTCTTTCCAGTTTTGAACGGAAGATATTTCCTTTGTCACCATAGCCCTCTATGGGCTTCCAAATATCCCTTTGCCAATTCCACAAGAAGAGCCTTAGCGAAAGGCTTCTTGAAGGGAAAGATGTAACTCTGTGAGATGAATTAACAGAACACAGAGCAGTTTCTCAGAAAGCTTCTTTTCAGTTTTGAGCGGAAGATATTTCCTTTTTCACCATAGCCCTCTATGGGCTTCCAAATATCCTTTGCCAATTCCACAAGAACAGCCTTAGCGAAAGGCTTCTTGAAGGAAAGATGTAACTCTGTGAGATGAATTAACAGAACACAGAGCAGTTTCTCAGAAAGCTTCTTTCCAGTTTTGAGCGGAAGATATTTCCTTTTTCACCATAGCCCTCTATGGGCTTCCAAATATCCTTTGCCAATTCCACAAGAACAGCCTTAGCGAAAGGCTTCTTGAAGGAAAGATGTAACTCTGTGAGATGAATTCACAGAACACAGAGCAGTTTCTCAAGCTTCTTTCCAGTTTTGAACGGAAGATATTTCCTTTTTCACCATAGCCCTCTATGGGCTTCCAAATATCCCTTTGCCAATTCCACAAGAACAGCCTTAGCGAAAGGCTTCTTGAAGAGAAAGATGTAACTCTGTGAGATCAATTAACAGAACACAGAGCAGTTTCTCAGAAAGCTTCTTTCCAGTTTTGAACGGAAGATATTTCCTTTTTCACCATAGCCCTCTATGGGCTTCCAAATATCCCTTTGCCAATTCCACAAGAACAGCCTTAGCGAAAAGCTTCTTGAAGGGAAAGAGGTAACTCTGTGAGATGAATTCACAGAAAACACAGCACTTTCTCAGAAAGCTTCTTTCCAGTTTTGAACGGAAGATATTTCCTTTTTCACCATAGCCCTCTATGGGCTTCCAAATATCCCTTTGCCAATTCCACAAGAACAGCCTTAACGAAAGGCTTCTTGAAGGGAAAGAGGTAACCCTGTGAGATGAATTAACAGAACACAGAGCAGTTTCTCAGAAAGCTTCTTTCCAGTTTTGAACGGAAGATATTTCCTTTTTCACCATAGCCCTCTATGGGCTTCCAAATATCACTTTGCCAATTCCACAAGAACAGCCTTAGCGAAAGGCTTCTTGAAGGGAAAGAGGTAACTCTGTGAGATGAATTAACAGAACACAGAGCAGTTTCTCAGAAAGCTTCCTTCCAGTTTTGAACGGAAGATATTTAATTTTTCACCATAGCCCTCTATGGGCTTCCAAATATCCCTTTGCCAATTCCACAAGAACAGCCTTAGCGAAAGGCTTCTTGAAGGCAAAGAGGTAACTCTGTGTGATGAATTAACAGAACACAGAGCACTTTCTCAGAAAGCTTCTTCCCATTTTTGAACGGAAGATATTTCCTTTTTCACCATAGCCCTCTATGGGCTTCCAAATATCCCTTTTCCAATTCCACAAGAACAGCCTTAGCGAAAGGCTTCTTGAAGGGAAAGATGTAACTCTGTGAGATGAATTAACAGAACACAGAGCAGTTTCTCAGAAAGCTTCTTTCCAGTTTTGAACGGAAGATATTTCCTTTTTCACCATAGCCCTCTATGGGCTTCCAAATATCCCTTTGCCAATTCCACAAGAACAGCCTTAGCGAAAGGCTTCTTGAAGGGAAAGATGTAACTCTGTGAGATGAATTCACAGAACACAGAGCACTTTCTCAGAAAGCTTCTTCCAGTTTTGAAAGGAAGATATTTCCTTTTTCACCATAGCCCTCTATGGGCTTCCAAATATCACTTTGCCAATTCCACAAGAACAGCCTTAGCGAAAGGCTTCTTGAAGGAAAGAGGTAACTCTGTGAGATGAATTAACAGAACACAGAGCAGTTTCTCAGAAAGCTTCTTTCCAGTTTTGAACGGAAGATATTTTTCACCATAGCCCTCTATGGGCTTCCAAATATCCTTGCCAATTCCACAAGAACAGACTTAGCGAAAGGCTTCTTGAAGGGAAAGATGTATCTCTGTGAGATGAATTAACAGAACACAGAGCAGTTTCTCAGAAAGCTTCTTCCAGTTTTGAACGGAAGATATTTTTTCACCATAGCCCTCTATGGGCTTCCAAATATCCTTTGCTAATTCCACAAGAACAGCCTTAGCGAAAGGCTTTTGAAGGAAAGATGTAACCTGTGAGATGAATTCACAGAACACAGAGCAGTTTCTCAGAAAGCTTCTTTCCAGTTTTGAACGGAAGATATTTCCTTTTTCACCATAGCCCTCTATGGGCTTCCAAATATCCCTTTGCCAATTCCACAAGAACAGCCTTAACGAAAGGCTTCTTGAAGGGAAAGAGGTAACCCTGTGAGATGAATTAACAGAACACAGAGCAGTTTCTCAGAAAGCTTCTTTCCAGTTTTGAACGGAAGATATTTCCTTTTTCACCATAGCCCTCTATGGGCTTCCAAATATCCCTTTGCCAATTCCACAAGAACAGACTTAGCGAAAGGCTTCTTGAAGGGAAAGATGTATCTCTGTGAGATGAATTAACAGAACACAGAGCAGTTTCTCAGAAAGCTTCTTTCCAGTTTTGAACGGAAGATATTTCCTTTGTCACCATAGCCCTCTATGGGCTTCCAAATATCCTTGCCAATTCCACAAGAAGAGCCTTAGCGAAAGGCTTGAAGGGAAAGATGTAACCTGTGAGATGAATTAACAGAACACAGAGCAGTTTCTCAGAAAGCTACTTTCCAGTTTTGAACGGAAGATATTTCCTTTTTCACCATAGCCCTCTATGGGCTTCCAAATATCCTTTGCCAATTCCATAAGAACAGGCTTAGCGAAAGGCTTCTTGAAGGGAAAGATGTATCTCTGTGAGATGAATTAACAGAACACAGAGCAGTTTCTCAGAAAGCTTCTTTCCAGTTTTGAACGGAAGATATTTCCTTTGTCACCATAGCCTCTATGGGCTTCCAAATATCCCTTGCTAATTCCACAAGAACAGCCTTAGCGAAAGGCTTTGAAGGGAAAGATGTAACTCTGTGAGATGAATTAACAGAACACAGAGCAGTTTCTCAGAAAGCTTCTTTCCAGTTTTGAACGGAAGATATTTTTTTCACCATAGCCCTCTATGGGCTTCCAAATATCCCTTTGCCAATTCCACAAGAACAGCCTTAGCGAAAGGCTTCTTGAAGGGAAAGATGTAACCTGTGAGATGAATTAACAGAACACAGAGCAGTTTCTCAGAAAGCTTCTTTCCAGTTTTGAACGGAAGATATTTCCTTTTTCACCATAGCCCTATGGGCTTCCAAATATCCCTTGCTAATTCCACAAGAACAGCCTTAGCGAAAGGCTTCTTGAAGGGAAAGATGTAACTCTGTGAGATGAATTAACAGAACACAGAGCAGTTTCTCAGAAAGCTTCTTTCCAGTTTTGAACGGAAGATATTTCCTTTTTCACCATAGCCCTCTATGGCTTCCAAATATCCCTTTGCCAATTCCACAAGAACAGCCTTAGCGAAAGGCTTCTTGAAGGGAAAGATGTAACTCTGTGAGATGAATTAACAGAACACAGAGCAGTTTCTCAGAAAG
The DNA here is from genome assembly GCA_023783455.1 of Erythrocebus patas. Classification (NCBI taxonomy): domain Eukaryota; kingdom Metazoa; phylum Chordata; class Mammalia; order Primates; family Cercopithecidae; genus Erythrocebus; species Erythrocebus patas. The sequence goes on from JAKFHT010000332.1 coordinate 43,135, forward strand.
CTTCTTTCCAGTTTTGAACGGAAGATATTTCCTTTTTCACCATAGCCCTCTATGGGCTTCCAAATATCCCTTTGCCAATTCCACAAGAACAGCCTTAGCGAAAGGCTTCTTGAAGGGAAAGAGGTAACCCTGTGAGATGAATTAACAGAACACAGAGCAGTTTCTCAGAAAGCTTCTTTCCAGTTTTGAACGGAAGATATTTCCTTTTTCACCATAGCCCTCTATGGGCTTCCAAATATCCCTTTGCCAATTCCATAAGAACAGGCTTAGCGAAAGGCTTCTTGAAGGGAAAGATGTATCTCTGTGAGATGAATTAACAGAACACAGAGCAGTTTCTCAGAAAGCTTCTTCCAGTTTTGAACGGAAGATATTTTTTCACCATAGCCCTCTATGGGCTTCCAAATATCCCTTGCTAATTCCACAAGAACAGCCTTAGCGAAAGGCTTCTTGAAGGGAAAGAGGTAACCCTGTGAGATGAATTAACAGAACACAGAGCAGTTTCTCAGAAAGTTTCTTTCCAGTTTTGAACGGAAGATATTTCCTTTTTCACCATAGCCCTATGGGCTTCCAAATATCCCTTTGCCAATTCCATAAGAACAGGCTTAGCGAAAGGCTTCTTGAAGGGAAAGATGTATCTCTGTGAGATGAATTAACAGAACACAGAGCAGTTTCTCAGAAAGCTTCTTTCCAGTTTTGAACGGAAGATATTTCCTTTTTCACCATAGCCCTCTATGGGCTTCCAAATATCCTTTGCTAATTCCACAAGAACAGCCTTAGCGAAAGGCTTCTTGAAGGAAAGATGTAACTCTGTGAGATGAATTAACAGAACACAGAGCAGTTTCTCAGAAAGCTTCTTTCCAGTTTTGAACGGAAGGTATTTCCTTTTTCACCATAGCCCTATGGGCTTCCAAATATCCCTTGCCAATTCCACAAGAACAGCCTTAGCGAAAGGCTTCTTGAAGAGAAAGATGTAACTCTGTGAGATGAATTAACAGAACACAGAGCAGTTTCTCAGAAAGCTTCTTCCAGTTTTGAACGGAAGATATTTCCTTTTTCACCATAGCCCTCTATGGGCTTCCAAATATCCTTTGCTAATTCCACAAGAACAGCCTTAGCGAAAGGCTTCTTGAAGGGAAAGATGTAACTCTGTGAGATGAATTCACAGAAAACACAGCACTTTCTCAGAAAGCTTCTTTCCAGTTTTGAACGGAAGATATTTCCTTTTTCACCATAGCCCTCTATGGGCTTCCAAATATCCCTTTGCCAATTCCACAAGAACAGCCTTAACGAAAGGCTTCTTGAAGGGAAAGAGGTAACCCTGTGAGATGAATTAACAGAACACAGAGCAGTTTCTCAGAAAGCTTCTTTCCAGTTTTGAAAGGAAGATATTTCCTTTTTCACCATAGCCTCTATGGGCTTCCAAATATCCTTGCCAATTCCACAAGAACAGCCATAGCGAAAGGCTTTTGAAGGAAAGATGTATCTCTGTGAGATGAATTAACAGAACACAGAGCAGTTTCTCAGAAAGCTTCTTTCCAGTTTTGAACGGAAGATATTTCCTTTGTCACCATAGCCCTCTATGGGCTTCCAAATATCCCTTTGCCAATTCCACAAGAAGAGCCTTAGCGAAAGGCTTCTTGAAGGGAAAGATGTAACTCTGTGAGATGAATTCACAGAACACAGAGCAGTTTCTCAGAAAGCTTCTTTCCAGTTTTGAACGGAAGATATTTCCTTTTTCACCATAGCCCTCTATGGGCTTCCAAATATCCTTGCCAATTCCACAAGAACAGCCTTAGCGAAAGGCTTCTTGAAGGAAAGATGTAACTCTGTGAGATGAATTCACAGAACACAGAGCAGTTTCTCAGAAAGCTTCTTTCCAGTTTTGAGCGGAAGATATTTCCTTTTCACCATAGCCCTCTATGGGCTTCCAAATATCCTTTGCCAATTCCACAAGAACAGCCTTAGCGAAAGGCTTCTTGAAGGGAAAGATGTAACTCTGTGAGATGAATTCACAGAACACAGAGCAGTTTCTCAGAAAGCTTCTTTCCAGTTTTGAACGGAAGATATTTCCTTTTCACCATAGCCCTCTATGGGCTTCCAAATATCCCTTTGCCAATTCCACAAGAACAGCCTTAGCGAAAGGCTTCTTGAAGGAAAGATGTAACTCTGTGAGATGAATTAACAGAACACAGAGCAGTTTCTCAAGCTTCTTTCCAGTTTTGAACGGAAGATATTTCCTTTTTCACCATAGCCCTCTATGGGCTTCCAAATATCCCTTTGCCAATTCCACAAGAACAGCCTTAGCGAAAAGCTTCTTGAAGGGAAAGAGGTAACTCTGTGAGATGAATTCACAGAAAACACAGCACTTTCTCAGAAAGCTTCTTTCCAGTTTTGAACGGAAGATATTTCCTTTTTCACCATAGCCCTCTATGGGCTTCCAAATATCCCTTTGCCAATTCCACAAGAACAGCCTTAACGAAAGGCTTCTTGAAGGGAAAGAGGTAACCCTGTGAGATGAATTAACAGAACACAGAGCAGTTTCTCAGAAAGCTTCTTTCCAGTTTTGAACGGAAGATATTTCCTTTTTCACCATAGCCCTCTATGGGCTTCCAAATATCACTTTGCCAATTCCTCAAGAACAGCCTTAGCGAAAGGCTTCTTGAAGGGAAAGAGGTAACTCTGTGAGATGAATTAACAGAACACAGAGCAGTTTCTCAGAAAGCTTCCTTCCAGTTTTGAACGGAAGATATTTAATTTTTCACCATAGCCCTCTATGGGCTTCCAAATATCCCTTTGCCAATTCCACAAGAACAGCCTTAGCGAAAGGCTTCTTGAAGGGAAAGATGTAACTCTGTGAGATGAATTAACAGAACACAGAGCCTTTTCTCAGAAAGCTTCTTCCCATTTTTGAACGGAAGATATTTTTTTCACCATAGCCCTCTATGGGCTTCCAAATATCCCTTTGCCAATTCCACAAGAACAGCCTTAGCGAAAGGCTTCTTGAAGGGAAAGATGTAACTCTGTGAGATGAATTAACAGAACACAGAGCAGTTTCTCAGAAAGCTTCTTTCCAGTTTTGAACGGAAGATATTTCCTTTTTCACCATAGCCCTCTATGGGCTTCCAAATATCCTTGCCAATTCCACAAGAACAGCCTTAGCGAAAGGCTTCTTGAAGGGAAAGATGTAACTCTGTGAGATGAATTAACAGAACACAGAGCAGTTTCTCAGAAAGCTTCTTTCCAGTTTTGAAAGGAAGATATTTCCTTTTTCACCATAGCCCTCTATGGGCTTCCAAATATCAATGCCAATACCACAAGAACAACCTTAGCGAAAGGCTTCTTGAAGGGAAAGAGGTAACTCTGTGAGATGAATTAACAGAACACAGAGCAGTTTCTCAGAAAGCTTCTTTCCAGTTTTGAAAGGAAGATATTTCCTTTTTCACCATAGCCCTCTATGGGCTTCCAAATATCCCTTGCCAATTCCACAAGAACAGACTTAGCGAAAGGCTTCTTGAAGGAAAGATGTAACTCTGTGAGATGAATTAACAGAACACAGAGCAGTTTCTCAGAAAGCTTCTTTCCAGTTTTGAACGGAAGATATTTCCTTTTTCACCATAGCCCTCTATGGGCTTCCAAATATCCCTTTGCCAATTCCACAAGAACAGCCTTAGTGAAAGGCTTCTTGAAGGAAAGATGTAACTCTGTGAGATGAATTCACAGAACACAGAGCAGTTTCTCAGAAAGCTTCTTTCCAGTTTTGAACGGAAGATATTTCCTTTTTCACCATAGCCTCTATGGGCTTCCAAATATCCCTTTGCCAATTCCACAAGAACAGCCTTAGCGAAAGGCTTCTTGAAGGGAAAGATGTAACTCTGTGAGATGAATTAACAGAACACAGAGCAGTTTCTCAGAAAGCTTCTTTCCAGTTTTGAACGGAAGATATTTCCTTTTTCACCATAGCCCTCTATGGGCTTCCAAATATCACTTTGCCAATTCCACAAGAACAGCGTTAGCGAAAGGCTTCTTGAACGGAAAGATGTAACTCTGTGAAATGAATTAACAGAACACAGAGCAGTTTCTCAGAAAGCTTCTTTCCAGTTTTGAACGGAAGATATTTCCTTTTTCACCATAGCCCTCTATGGGCTTCCAAATATCCCTTTGCCAATTCCACAAGAACAGCGTTAGCGAAAGGCTTTTGAAGGAAAGATGTAACTCTGTGAGATGAATTCACAGAACACAGACCAGTTTCTCAGAAAGCTTCTTTTCAGTTTTTAACGGAAGATATTTCCTTTTTCACCATAGCCCTCTTTGGGCTTCCAAATATCACTTTGCCAATTCCACAAGAACAGACTTAGCGAAAGGCTTCTTGAAGGAAAGATGTAACTCTGTGAGATGGATTAACAGAACACAGAGCAGTTTCTCAGAAAGCTTCTTTCCAGTTTTGAACGGAAGATATTTCCTTTTTCACCATAGCCCTCTATGGCTTCCAAATATCCTTTGCCAATTCCACAAGAACAGACTTAGCGAAAGGCTTCTTGAAGGAAAGATGTAACTCTGTGAGATGAATTAACAGAACACAGAGCAGTTTCTCAGAAAGCTTCTTTCCAGTTTTGAACGGAAGATATTTCCTTTTTCACCATAGCCCTCTATGGCTTCCAAATATCCCTTTGCCAATTCCACAAGAACAGACTTAGCGAAAGGCTTCTTGAAGGAAAGATGTAACTCTGTGAGATGAATTAACAGAACACAGAGCAGTTTCTCAGAAAGCTTCTTCCAGTTTTGAACGGAAGATATTTCCTTTTTCACCATTGCCCTCTATGGGCTTCCAAATATCACTTTGCCATTTCCACAAGAACAGCCTTATCGAAAGGCTTCTGGAAGGGAAAGATGTAACTCTGTGAGATGAATTAACAGAACACAGAGCAGTTTCTCAGAAAGCTTCTTTCCAGTTATGAACGGAAGATATTTCCTTTTCACCATAGCCCTCTATGGGCTTCCAAATATCCCTTTGCCAATTCCACAAGAACAGCCTTAGCAAAAGGCTTCTTGAAGGGAAAGATGTAACTCTGTGAGATGAATTCACAGAACACAGACCAGTTTCTCAGAAAGCTTCTTTTCAGTTTTTAACGGAAGATATTTCCTTTTTCACCATAGCCCTCTATGGGCTTCCAAATATCACTTTGCCAATTCCACAAGAACAGCCTTAGCGAAGGCTTCTTGAAGGGAAAGATGTAACTCTGTGAGATGAATTAACAGAACACAGAGCAGTTTCTCAGAAAGTTTCTTTCCAGTTTTGAACGGAAGATATTTTTTCACCATAGCCCTCTATGGGCTTCCAAATATCCCTTTGCCAATTCCACAAGAACAGCCTTAGCAAAAGGCTTCTTGAAGGGAAAGATGTAACTCTGTGAGATGAATTAACAGAACACAGAGCAGTTTCTCAGAAAGCTTTTTTCCAGTTTTGAACGGAAGATATTTCCCTTTTCACCATAGCCCTCTGTGGGCTTCCAAATATCACTTTGACAATTCCAAAAGAACAGTCTTAACGAAAGGCTTCTTGAAGGGAAAGATGTAACTCTGTGAGATGAATTAACAGAACACAGAGCAGTTTCTCAGAAAGCTTCTTTCCAGTTTTTAACGGAAGATATTTCCTTTTTCACCTTAGCCCTCTATGGGCTTCCAAATATCCCTTTGCCAATTCCACAAGAACAGCCTTAGCGAAAGGCTTCTTGAAGGGAAAGATGTAACTCTGTGAGATGAATTCACAGAACACAGAGCAGTTTCTCAGAAAGCTTCTTTCCAGTTTTGAACGGAAGGTATTTCCTTTTTCACCATAGCCCTCTATGGGCTTCCAAATATCCCTTTGCCAATTCCACAAGAACAGCCTTAGCAAAAGGCTTCTTGAAGAGAAAGATGTAACTCTGTGAGATGAATTAACAGAACACAGAGCAGTTTCTCAGAAAGCTTCTTTCCAGTTTTGAACGGAAGATATTTCCTTTTTCACCATAGCCCTCTATGGGCTTCCAAATATCCCTTTGCCAATTCCACAAGAACAGCCTTAGCGAAAAGCTTCTTGAAGGGAAAGAGGTAACTCTGTGAGATGAATTCACAGAAAACACAGCACTTTCTCAGAAAGCTTCCTTCCAGTTTTGAACGGAAGATATTTCCTTTTTCACCATAGCCCTCTATGGGCTTCCAAATATCCCTTTGCCAATTCCACAAGAACAGCCTTAACGAAAGGCTTCTTGAAGGGAAAGAGGTAACCCTGTGAGATGAATTAACAGAACACAGAGCAGTTTCTCAGAAAGCTTCTTTCCAGTTTTGAAAGGAAGATATTTCCTTTTTCACCATAGCCCTCTATGGGCTTCCAAATATCCCTTTGCCAATTCCACAAGAACAGCCATAGCGAAAGGCTTCTTGAAGGGAAAGATGTATCTCTGTGAGATGAATTAACAGAACACAGAGCAGTTTCTCAGAAAGCTTCTTTCCAGTTTTGAACGGAAGATATTTCCTTTGTCACCATAGCCCTCTATGGGGTTCCAAATATCCCTTCGCCAATTCCACAAGAAGAGCCTTAGCGAAGGCTTCTTGAAGGAAAGATGTAACTCTGTGAGATGAATTAACAGAACACAGAGCAGTTTCTCAGAAAGCTTCTTCCAGTTTTGAACGGAAGATATTTCCTTTTTCACCATAGCCCTCTATGGGCTTCCAAATATCCTTGCCAATTCCACAAGAACAGCCTTAGCGAAAGGCTTCTTGAAGGAAAGATGTAACCTGTGAGATGAATTAACAGAACACAGAGCAGTTTCTCAGAAAGCTTCTTTCCAGTTTTGAACGGAAGATATTTCCTTTTTCACCATAGCCCTCTATGGGCTTCCAAATATCCCTTGCCAATTCCACAAGAACAGCCTTAGCGAAAGGCTTCTTGAAGGAAAGATGTAACTCTGTGAGATGAATTCACAGAACACAGAGCAGTTTCTCAGAAAGCTTCTTTCCAGTTTTGAAAGGAAGATATTTCCTTTTTCACCATAGCCCTCTATGGGCTTCCAAATATCCTTGCCAATTCCACAAGAACAGCCTTAGCGAAAGGCTTCTTGAAGGGAAAGATGTAACTCTGTGAGATGAATTAACAGAACACAGAGCAGTTTCTCAGAAAGCTTCTTTCCAGTTTTGAACGGAAGATATTTCCTTTTTCACCATAGCCCTCTATGGGCTTCCAAATATCCCTTTGCCAATTCCACAAGAACAGCCTTAGCGAAAGGCTTCTTGAAGGGAAAGATGTAACTCTGTGAGATGAATTCACAGAACACAGAGCAGTTTCTCAGAAAGCTTCTTTCCAGTTTTGAAAGGAAGATATTTCCTTTTTCACCATAGCCCTCTATGGGCTTCCAAATATCAATGCCAATTCCACAAGAACAACCTTAGCGAAAGGCTTCTTGAAGGGAAAGAGGTAACTCTGTGAGATGAATTAACAGAACACAGAGCAGTTTCTCAGAAAGCTTCTTTCCAGTTTTGAAAGGAAGATATTTCCTTTTTCACCATAGCTCTCTATGGGCTTCCAAATATCCCTTTGCCAATTCCACAAGAACAGACTTAGCGAAAGGCTTCTTGAAGGGAAAGATGTAACTCTGTGAGATGAATTAACAGAACACAGAGCAGTTTCTCAGAAAGCTTCTTTCCAGTTTTGAACGGAAGATATTTTTTTCACCATAGCCCTCTATGGGCTTCCAAATATCCTTGCCAATTCCACAAGAACAGCCTTAGTGAAAGGCTTCTTTAAGGAAAGATGTAACTCTGTGAGATGAATTCACAGAACACAGAGCAGTTTCTCAGAAAGCTTCTTTCCAGTTTTGAACGGAAGATATTTCCTTTTTCACCATAGCCCTATGGGCTTCCAAATATCCCTTTGCCAATTCCACAAGAACAGCCTTAGCGAAAGGCTTTTGAAGGAAAGATGTAACTCTGTGAGATGAATTAACAGAACACAGAGCAGTTTCTCAGAAAGCTTCTTTCCAGTTTTGAACGGAAGATATTTCCTTTTCACCATAGCCTTCTATGGGTTTCCAAATATCCCTTTGCCAATTCCACAAGAACAGCGTTAGCGAAAGGCTTCTTGAAGGAAAGATGTAACTCTGTGAGATGAATTAACAGAACACAGAGCAGTTTCTCAGAAAGCTTCTTTCCAGTTTTGATCGGAAGATATTTCCTTTTCAGCATACCCCTTTATGGGCTTCCAAATATCCCTTTGCCAATTCCACAAGAACAGCGTTAGCGAAAGGCTTCTTGAAGGAAAGATGTAACTCTGTGAGATGAATTCACAGAACACAGACCAGTTTCTCAGAAAGCTTCTTTCAGTTTTAACGGAAGATATTTCCTTTTCACCATAGCCCTCTTTGGGCTTCCAAATATCACTTTGACATTTCCACAAAAACAGACTTAGCGTAGGGCTTCTGGAAGGGAAAGATGTAACTCTCTGAGATGGATTAACAGAACACAGAGCAGTTTCTCAGAAAGCTTCTTTCCAGTTTTGAACGGAAGATATTTCCTTTTCCACCATAGAACTCTATGACCTTCCAAATATCCCTTTGCCAATTCCACAAGAACAGTCTTAGCGAAAGGCTTCTTGAACGGAAAGATGTAACTCTGTGAGATGAATTAACAGAACACAGAGCAGTTTCTCAGAAAGCTTCTTTCCAGTTTTGAACGGAAGATATTTCCTTTTTCACCATAGCCCTCTATGGGCTTCCAAATATCCCTTTGCCAATTCCACAAGAACAGCCTTAGCGAAAGGCTTCTTGAAGGGAAAGAGGTAACTCTGTGAGATGAATTCACAGAACACAGAGCACTTTCTCAGAAAGCTTCTTTCCAGTTTTGAACGGAAGATATTTCCTTTTCACCATAGCCCTCTATGGGCTTCCAAATATCCCTTTGCCAATTCCACAAGAACAGCCTTAACGAAAGGCTTCTTGAAGGGAAAGATGTAACTCTGTGAGATGAATTAACAGAACACAGAGCAGTTTCTCAGAAAGCTTCTTCCAGTTTTGAAAGGAAGATATTTCCTTTTCACCATAGCCCTCTATGGGCTTCCAAATATCCCTTTGCCAATTCCACAAGAACAGCCTTAGCGAAAGGCTTCTTGAAGGGAAGATGTATCTCTGTGAGATGAATTAACAGAACACAGAGCAGTTTCTCAGAAAGCTTCTTTCCAGTTTTGAACGGAAGATATTTCCTTTGTCACCATAGCCCTCTATGGGCTTCCAAATATCCCTTTGCCAATTCCACAAGAAGAGCCTTAGCGAAAGGCTTCTTGAAGGGAAAGATGTAACTCTGTGAGATGAATTAACAGAACACAGAGCAGTTTCTCAGAAAGCTTCTTTCCAGTTTTGAACGGAAGATATTTCCTTTTTCACCATAGCCCTCTATGGGCTTCCAAATATCCCTTTGCCAATTCCACAAGAACAGCCTTAGCGAAAGGCTTCTTGAAGGGAAAGAGGTAACTCTGTGAGATGAATTAACAGAACACAGAGCAGTTTCTCAGAAAGCTTCTTTCCAGTTTTGAACGGAAGATATTTTTTTCACCATAGCCCTCTATGGGCTTCCAAATATCCTTTGCCAATTCCACAAGAACAGCCTTAGCGAAAGGCTTCTGAAGGAAAGATGTAACTCTGTGAGATGAATTCACAGAACACAGAGCAGTTTCTCAGAAAGCTTCTTCCAGTTTTGAAAGGAAGATATTTCCTTTTTCACCATAGCCCTATGGGCTTCCAAATATCCTTTGCCAATTCCACAAGAACAGCCTTAGCGAAAGGCTTCTTGAAGGAAAGATGTAACTCTGTGAGATGAATTAACAGAACACAGAGCAGTTTCTCAGAAAGTTTCTTTCCAGTTTTGAACGGAAGATATTTCCTTTTTCACCATAGCCCTCTATGGGCTTCCAAATATCCCTTGCCAATTCCACAAGAACAGCCTTAGCGAAAGGCTTCTTGAAGGAAAGATGTAACTCTGTGAGATGAATTCACAGAACACAGAGCAGTTTCTCAGAAAGCTTCTTTCCAGTTTTGAAAGGAAGATATTTCCTTTTTCACCATAGCCCTATGGGCTTCCAAATATCAATGCCAATTCCACAAGAACAACCTTAGCGAAAGGCTTCTTGAAGGGAAAGAGGTAACTCTGTGAGATGAATTAACAGAACACAGAGCAGTTTCTCAGAAAGCTTTTTCCAGTTTTGAAAGGAAGATATTTCCTTTTTCACCATAGCCCTCTATGGGCTTCCAAATATCCTTTGCCAATTCCACAAGAACAGACTTAGCGAAGGCTTCTTGAAGGGAAAGATATAACTCTGTGAGATGAATTAACAGAACACAGAGCAGTTTCTCAGAAAGCTTCTTTCCAGTTTTGAACGGAAGATATTTCCTTTTTCACCATAGCCCTCCATGGGCTTCCAAATATCCTTTGCCAATTCCACAAGAACAGCCTTAGTGAAAGGCTTCTTGAAGGGAAAGATGTAACTCTGTGAGATGAATTCACAGAACACAGAGCAGTTTCTCAGAAAGCTTCTTTCCAGTTTTGAACGGAAGATATTTCCTTTTTCACCATAGCCCTCTATGGACTTCCAAATATCCCTTTGCCAATTCCACAAGAACAGCCTTAGCGAAAGGCTTTTGAAGGAAAGATGTAACTCTGTGAGATGAATTAACAGAACACAGAGCAGTTTCTCAGAAAGCTTCTTCCAGTTTTGAACGGAAGATATTTCCTTTTTCACCATAGCCTTCTATGGGTTTCCAAATATCCCTTGCCAATTCCACAAGAACAGCGTTAGCGAAAGGCTTCTTGAAGGGAAAGATGTAACTCTGTGAGATGAATTAACAGAACACAGAGCAGTTTCAGAAAGCTTTTTCCAGTTTTGATCGGAAGATATTTCCTTTTTCACCATAGCCCTCTATGGGCTTCCAAATATCCTTTGCCAATTCCACAAGAACAGCGTTAGCGAAAGGCTTTTGAAGGAAAGATGTAACTCTGTGAGATGAATTCACAGAACACAGAGCAGTTTCTCAGAAAGCTTCTTTCCAGTTTTGAACGGAAGATATTTCCTTTTTCACCATAGCCCTCTATGGGCTTCCAAATATCACTTTGCCAATTCCACAAGAAGAGCCTTAGCGAAAGGCTTCTGGAAGGGAAAGATGTAACTCTGTGAGATGGATTAACAGAACACAGAGCAGTTTCTCAGAAAGCTTCTTTCCAGTTTTGAACGGAAGATATTTCCTTTTCCACCATAGAACTCTATGACCTTCCAAATATCCCTTTGCCAATTCCACAAGAACAGTCTTAGCGAAAGGCTTCTTGAACGGAAAGATGTAACTCTGTGAGATGAATTAACAGAACACAGAGCAGTTTCTCAGAAAGCTTCTTTCCAGTTTTGAACGGAAGATATTTCCTTTTTCACCATAGCCCTCTATGGGCTTCCAAATATCACTTTGCCATTTCCACAAGAACAGCCTTATCGAAAGGCTTCTGGAAGGGAAAGATGTAACTCTGTGAGATGAATTAACAGAACACAGAGCAGTTTCTCAGAAAGCTTCTTTCCAGTTTTGAACGGAAGATATTTCCTTTTCCACCATAGAACTCTATGACCTTCCAAATATCCCTTGCCAATTCCACAAGAACAGCCTTAGCAAAGGCTTCTTGAAGGAAAGATGTAACTCTGTGAGATGAATTCACAGAACACAGACCAGTTTCTCAGAAAGCTTCTTTCCAGTTTTGACGGAAGATATTTTTTTCACCATAGCCTCTATGGGCTTCCAAATATCACTTTGCCATTTCCACAAAAACAGACTTAGCGAAGGCTTCTGGAAGGAAAGATGTAACTCTGTGAGATGGATTAACAGAACACAGAGCAGTTTCTCAGAAAGCTTCTTTCCAGTTTTGAACGGAAGATATTTCCTTTTCACCATAACCCTCTATGGGCTTCCAAATATCCTTTGCCAATTCCACAAGAACAGCCTTAGCAAAGGCTTCTTGAAGGAAAGATGTAACTCTGTGAGATGAATTAACAGAACACAGAGCAGTTTCTCAGAAAGCTTTTTCCAGTTTTGAACGGAAGATATTTCCTTTTCACCATAGCCCTCTGTGGGCTTCCAAATATCACTTTGCCAATTCCACAAGAACAGTCTTAGCGAAAGGCTTCTGAAGGAAAGATGTAACTCTGTGAGATGAATTAACAGAACACAGAGCAGTTTCTCAGAAAGCTTCTTTCCAGTTTTGAACGGAAGATATTTCCTTTTCACCATAGCCCTCTATGGGCTTCCAAATATCCTTGCCAATTCCACAAGAACAGCCTTAGCGAAAGGCTTCTTGAAGGAAAGATGTAACTCTGTGAGATGAATTCACAGAACACAGAGCAGTTTCTCAGAAAGCTTCTTTCCAGTTTTGAAGGAAGATATTTCCTTTTTCACCATAGCCCTCTATGGGCTTCCAAATATCCTTTGCCAATTCCACAAGAACAGCCTTAGCAAAGGCTTCTTGAAGAGAAAGATGTAACTCTGTGAGATGAATTAACAGAACACAGAGCAGTTTCAGAAAGCTTCTTTCCAGTTTTGAACGGAAGATATTTCCTTTTCACCATAGCCCTATGGGCTTCCAAATATCCCTTTGCCAATTCCACAAGAACAGCCTTAGCGAAAGGCTTCTTGAAGGAAAGAGGTAACTCTGTGAGATGAATTCACAGAACACAGAGCACTTTCTCAGAAAGCTTTTTCCAGTTTTGAACGGAAGATATTTTTTTCACCATAGCCCTCTATGGGCTTCCAAATATCCCTTTGCCAATTCCACAAGAACAGCCTTAGCGAAAGGCTTCTTGAAGGAAAGAGGTAACCTGTGAGATGAATTAACAGAACACAGAGCAGTTTCTCAGAAAGCTTCTTTCCAGTTTTGAACGGAAGATATTTCCTTTTTCACCATAGCCTCTATGGGCTTCCAAATATCCCTTTGCCAATTCCACAAGAACAGCCTTAGCAAAGGCTTCTTGAAGGAAAGATGTATCTCTGTGAGATGAATTAACAGAACACAGAGCAGTTTCTCAGAAAGCTTCTTTCCAGTTTTGAACGGAAGATATTTTTTTCACCATAGCCCTCTATGGGCTTCCAAATATCCCTTTGCCAATTCCACAAGAAGAGCCTTAGCGAAAGGCTTCTTGAAGGAAAGATGTAACTCTGTGAGATGAATTAACAGAACACAGAGCAGTTTCTCAGAAAGCTTCTTTCCAGTTTTGAACGGAAGATATTTTTCACCATAGCCTCTATGGGCTTCCAAATATCCCTTGCCAATTCCACAAGAACAGCCTTAGCGAAAGGCTTCTTGAAGGAAAGATGTAACTCTGTGAGATGAATTAACAGAACACAGAGCAGTTTCTCAGAAAGCTTCTTTCCAGTTTTGAACGGAAGATATTTTTCACCATAGCCCTCTATGGGCTTCCAAATATCCCTTTGCCAATTCCACAAGAACAGCCTTAGCGAAAGGCTTGAAGGAAAGATGTAACTCTGTGAGATGAATTCACAGAACACAGAGCAGTTTCTCAGAAAGCTTCTTTCCAGTTTTGAACGGAAGGTATTTCCTTTTTCACCATAGCCCTCTATGGGCTTCCAAATATCCCTTTGCCAATTCCACAAGAACAGCCTTAGCGAAAGGCTTCTTGAAGGAAAGATGTAACTCTGTGAGATGAATTAACAGAACACAGAGCAGTTTCTCAGAAAGCTTCTTCCAGTTTTGAACGGAAGGTATTTCCTTTTTCACCATAGCCTCTATGGGCTTCCAAATATCCCTTTGCCAATTCCACAAGAACAGCCTTAGCGAAAAGCTTCTTGAAGGGAAAGAGGTAACTCTGTGAGATGAATTCACAGAAAACACAGCACTTTCTCAGAAAGCTTCTTTCCAGTTTTGAACGGAAGATATTTCCTTTTTCACCATAGCCCTCTATGGGCTTCAAATATCCCTTGCCAATTCCACAAGAACAGCCTTAACGAAAGGCTTCTTGAAGGAAAGAGGTAACCCTGTGAGATGAATTAACAGAACACAGAGCAGTTTCTCAGAAAGCTTCTTTCCAGTTTTGAACGGAAGATATTTTTTCACCATAGCCCTCTATGGCTTCCAAATATCACTTTGCCAATTCCTCAAGAACAGCCTTAGCGAAAGGCTTTTGAAGGAAAGAGGTAACTCTGTGAGATGAATTAACAGAACACAGAGCAGTTTCTCAGAAAGCTTCCTTCCAGTTTTGAACGGAAGATATTTAATTTTCACCATAGCCCTATGGGCTTCCAAATATCCTTTGCCAATTCCACAAGAACAGCCTTAGCGAAAGGCTTCTTGAAGGCAAAGAGGTAACTCTGTGTGATGAATTAACAGAACACAGAGCACTTTCTCAGAAAGCTTCTTCCAGTTTTGAACGGAAGATATTTCCTTTTTCACCATAGCCTCTATGGGCTTCCAAATATCCCTTTGCCAATTCCACAAGAACAGCCTTAGCGAAAGGCTTCTTGAAGGAAAGATGTAACTCTGTGAGATGAATTCACAGAACACAGAGCACTTTCTCAGAAAGCTTCTTTCCAGTTTTGAACGGAAGATATTTTTTTCACCATAGCCCTCTATGGGCTTCCAAATATCCTTTGCCAATTCCACAAGAACAGCCTTAGCGAAGGCTTCTTGAAGGGAAAGATGTAACTCTGTGAGATGAATGAACAGAACACAGAGAAGTTTCTCAGAAAGCTTCTTTCCAGTTTTGAACGGAAGATATTTTTTCACCATAGCCCTCTATGGGCTTCCAAATATCACTTTGCCAATTCCACAAGAACAGCCTTAGCGAAAGGCTTCTTGAAGGAAAGAGGTAACTCTGTGAAATGAATTAACAGAACACAGAGCAGTTTCTCAGAAAGCTTCTTTCCAGTTTTGAACGGAAGATATTTCCTTTTTCACCATAGCCCTCTATGGGCTTCAAATATCCCTTGCCAATTCCACAAGAACAGCCTTAGCGAAAGGCTTGAAGGAAAGAGGTAACTCTGTGAGATGAATTCACAGAACACAGAGCAGTTTCTCAGAAAGCTTCTTTTCAGTTTTGAGCGGAAGATATTTTTTCACCAAAGCCCTCTATGGGCTTCAAATATCCTTTGCCAATTCCTCAAGAACAGCCTTAGCGAAAGGCTTCTTTAAGGAAAGAGGTAACTCTGTGAGATGAATTAACAGATCACAGAGCAGTTTCTCAGAAAGCTACTTTCCAGTTTTGAAGGGAAGATATTTCCTTTTTCACCATAGCCCTCTATGGGCTTCCAAATATCCCTTTGCCAATTCCACAAGAACAGCCTTAGCGAAAGGCTTCTTGAAGGCAAAGACGTAACTCTGTGTGATGAATTAACAGAACACAGAGCCTTTTCTCAGAAAGCTTCTTCCCATTTTTGAACGGAAGATATTTCCTTTTTCACCATAGCCCTCTATGGGCTTCCAAATATCCCTTTTCCAATTCCACAAGAACAGCCTTAGCGAAAGGCTTCTTCAAGGGAAAGATACAACTCTGTGAGATGAATTAACAGAACACAGAGCAGTTTCTCAGAAAGCTTCTTTCCAGTTTTGCACGGAAGATATATCCTTTTTCACCATAGCCCTCTAATGGCTTACAAATATCCCTTTGCCAATTCCACAAGAAGAGCCTTAGCGAAAGGCATCTTGAAGGGAAAGATGTAACTCTGTGAGATGAATTAACAGAACACAGAGCAGTTTCTCAGAAAGCTACTTTCCAGTTTTGAACGGAAGATATTTCCTTTTTCACCATAGCCCTCTATGGGCTTCCAAATATCCCTTTGCCAATTCCACAAGAACAGCCTTAGCGAAAGGCTTCTTGAAGGGAAAGATGTAACTCTGTGAGATGAATTAACAGAACACAGAGCAGTTTCTCAGAAAGCTTCTTTCCAGTTTTGAACGGAAGACATTTCCTTTTTCACCATAGCCCTCTATGGGCTTCCAAATATCCCTTTGCCAATTCCACAAGAACAGCCTTAGCGAAAGGCTTCTTGAAGAGAAAGATGTAACTCTGTGAGATGAATTAACAGAACACAGAGCAGTTTCTCAGAAAGCTTCTTTCCAGTTTTGAGCGGAAGATATTTCCTTTTTCACCATAGCCCTCTATGGGCTTCCAAATATCCCTTTGCCAATTCCACAAGAACAGCCTTAGCGAAAGGTTTCTTGAAGGGAAAGAGGTAACTCTGTGAGATGAATTAACAGAACACAGAGCAGTTTCTCAGAAAGCGTCTTTCCAGTTTTGAAAGGAAGATATTTCCTTTTTCACCACAGCCCTCTATGGGCTTTCAAATATCCATTTGCCAATTCCATAAGAACAGGCTTAGCGAAAGGCTTCTTGAAGGGAAAGATGTAACTCTGTGAGATGAATTAACAGAACACAGAGCACTTTCTCAGAAAGCTTCTTTCCAGTTTTGAACGGAAGATATTTCCTTTTTCACCATAGCCTCTAAGGCTGCCAAATATCCTTTGCTAATTCCACAAGAACAGCCTTAGCGAAGGCTTCTTGAAGGAAAGATGTAACTCTGTGAGATGAATTAACAGAACACAGCAGTTTCTCAGAAAGCTTTTTCCAGTTTTGAAAGGAAGATATTTCCTTTTTCACCATAGCCCTCTATGGGCTTCCAAATATCCCTTTGCCAATTCCACAAGAACAGCCTTAGCGAAAGGCTTCTTGAAGGGAAAGATGTATCTCTGTGAGATGAATTAACAGAACACAGAGCAGTTTCTCAGAAAGCTTCTTTCCAGTTTTGAACGGAAGATATTTTTCACCATAGCCCTCTATGGGGTTCCAAATATCCCTTTGCCAATTCCACAAGAAGAGCCTTAGCGAAAGGCTTCTTGAAGGGAAAGATGTAACTCTGTGAGATGAATTAACAGAACACAGAGCAGTTTCTCAGAAAGCTTCTTTCCAGTTTTGAACGGAAGGTATTTCCTTTTTCACCATAGCCCTCTATGGGCTTCCAAATATCCCTTTGCCAATTCCACAAGAACAGCCTTAGCGAAAGGCTTCTTGAAGGGAAAGATGTAACTCTGTGAGATGAATTAACAGAACACAGAGCAGTTTCTCAGAAAGCTTCTTTCCAGTTTTGAACGGAAGATATTTCCTTTTTCACCATAGCCCTCTATGGGCTTCCAAATATCCCTTTGCCAATTCCACAAGAACAGCCTTAACGAAAGGCTTCTTGAAGGGAAAGAGGTAACCCTGTGAGATGAATTAACAGAACACAGAGCAGTTTCTCAGAAAGCTTCTTTCCAGTTTTGAACGGAAGATATTTCCTTTTTCACCATATCCCTCTATGGGCTTCCTAATATCCCGTAGCTAATTCCATAAGAACAGGCTTAGCGAAAGGCTTCTTGAAGGGAAAGATGTATCTCTGTGAGATGAATTAACAGAACACAGAGCAGTTTCTCAGAAAGCTTCTTTCCAGTTTTGAACGGAAGATATTTCCTTTGTCACCATAGCCTCTATGGGCTTCCAAATATCCCTTTGCTAATTCCACAAGAAGAGCCTTAGCGAAAGGCTTTTGAAGGGAAAGAGGTAACCCTGTGAGATGAATTAACAGAACACAGAGCAGTTTCTCAGAAAGTTTTTCCAGTTTTGAACGGAAGATATTTTTTTTCACCATAGCCCTCTATGGGCTTCCTAATATCCCTTAGCCAATTCCATAAGAACAGGCTTAGCGAAAGGCTTCTTGAAGGAAAGATGTATCTCTGTGAGATGAATTAACAGAACACAGAGCAGTTTCTCAGAAAGCTTTTTCCAGTTTTGAACGGAAGATATTTCCTTTTTCACCATAGCCCTCTATGGGGTTCCAAATATCCCTTGCCAATTCCACAAGAACAGCCTTAGCGAAAGGCTTCTTGAAGGGAAAGATGTAACTCTGTGAGATGAATTAACAGAACACAGAGCAGTTTCTCAGAAAGCTTTTTCCAGTTTTGAACGGAAGATATTTTTTTCACCATAGCCCTCTATGGGCTTCCAAATATCCCTTTGCCAATTCCACAAGAACAGCCTTAGCGAAAGGTTTTGAAGGAAAGATGTAACTCTGTGAGATGAAT
Source organism: Erythrocebus patas (assembly GCA_023783455.1). Classification (NCBI taxonomy): domain Eukaryota; kingdom Metazoa; phylum Chordata; class Mammalia; order Primates; family Cercopithecidae; genus Erythrocebus; species Erythrocebus patas. Next base: position 61,255 of record JAKFHT010000332.1, read on the forward strand.
TAACAGAACACAGAGCAGTTTCTCAGAAAGCTTCTTTCCAGTTTTGAACGGAAGATATTTCCTTTTTCACCATAGCCCTCTATGGGCTTCCAAATATCCCTTTGCCAATTCCACAAGAACAGCCTTAGCGAAAGGCTTTGAAGGAAAGATGTAACTCTGTGAGATGAATTCACAGAACACAGAGCAGTTTCTCAGAAAGCTTCTTTCCAGTTTTGAACGGAAGGTATTTCCTTTTTCACCATAGCCCTCTATGGGCTTCCAAATATCCCTTTGCCAATTCCACAAGAACAGCCTTAGCGAAAGGCTTCTTGAAGAGAAAGATGTAACTCTGTGAGATGAATTAACAGAACACAGAGCAGTTTCTCAGAAAGCTTTTTCCAGTTTTGAACGGAAGATATTTCCTTTTTCACCATAGCCCTCTATGGGCTTCCAAATATCCCTTTGCCAATTCCACAAGAACAGCCTTAGCGAAAAGCTTCTTGAAGGAAAGAGGTAACTCTGTGAGATGAATTCACAGAACACACAGCACTTTCTCAGAAAGCTTCTTTCCAGTTTTGAACGGAAGATATTTCCTTTTTCACCATAGCCTCTATGGGCTTCCAAATATCCCTTTGCCAATTCCACAAGAACAGCCTTAACGAAAGGCTTCTTGAAGGAAAGAGGTAACCCTGTGAGATGAATTAACAGAACACAGAGCAGTTTCTCAGAAAGCTTCTTTCCAGTTTTGAAAGGAAGATATTTTTTTCACCATAGCCCTCTATGGGCTTCCAAATATCCCTTTGCCAATTCCACAAGAACAGCCATAGCGAAAGGCTTTTGAAGGAAAGATGTATCTCTGTGAGATGAATTAACAGAACACAGAGCAGTTTCTCAGAAAGCTTTTTCCAGTTTTGAACGGAAGATATTTCCTTTTTCTCCATAGCCCTCTATGGGCTTCCAAATATCCCTTTGCCAATTCCACAAGAAGAGCCTTAGCGAAAGGCTTCTTGAAGGAAAGATGTAACTCTGTGAGATGAATTTACAGAACACAGAGCAGTTTCTCAGAAAGCTTCTTTCCAGTTTTGAACGGAAGATATTTTTTTCACCATAGCCCTCTATGGGCTTCCAAATATCCTTTGCCAATTCCACAAGAACAGCCTTAGCGAAAGGCTTCTTGAAGGAAAGATGTAACTCTGTGAGATGAATTAACAGAACACAGAGCAGTTTCTCAGAAAGCTTCTTTCCAGTTTTGAACGGAAGATATTTTTTCACCATAGCCCTCTATGGGCTTCCAAATATCCTTTGCCAATTCCACAAGAACAGCCTTAGCGAAAGGCTTCTTGAAGGAAAGATGTAACTCTGTGAGATGAATTCACAGAACACAGAGCAGTTTCTCAGAAAGCTTTTTCCAGTTTTGAACGGAAGATATTTCCTTTTTCACCATAGCCCTCTATGGGCTTCCAAATATCCCTTTGCTAATTCCACAAGAACAGCCTTAGCGAAAGGCTTCTTGAAGGAAAGATGTAACTCTGTGAGATCAATTAACAGAACACAGAGCAGTTTCTCAGAAAGCTTCTTTCCAGTTTTGAACGGAAGATATTTTTTCACCATAGCCCTCTATGGGCTTCCAAATATCCCTTTGCCAATTCCACAAGAACAGCCTTAGCGAAGCTTCTTGAAGGGAAAGAGGTAACTCTGTGAGATGAATTCACAGAAAACACAGCACTTTCTCAGAAAGCTTCTTTCCAGTTTTGAACGGAAGATATTTCCTTTTTCACCATAGCCCTGTATGGGCTTCCAAATATCCCTTTGCCAATTCCACAAGAACAGCCTTAACGAAAGGCTTCTTGAAGGGAAAGAGGTAACCCTGTGAGATGAATTAACAGAACACAGAGCAGTTTCTCAGAAAGCTTCTTTCCAGTTTTGAACGGAAGATATTTTTTTCACCATAGCCCTGTATGGGCTTCCAAATATCACTTTGCCAATTCCTCAAGAACAGCCTTAGCGAAAGGCTTTTGAAGGGAAAGAGGTAACTCTGTGAGATGAATTAACAGAACACAGAGCAGTTTCTCAGAAAGCTTCTTTCCAGTTTTGAACGGAAGATATTTTTTCACCATAGCCCTCTATGGGCTTCCAAATATCCTTTGCCAATTCCACAAGAACAGCCTTAGCGAAAGGCTTCTTGAAGGGAAAGAGGTAACTCTGTGAGATGAATTAACAGAACACAGAGCACTTTCTCAGAAAGCTTCTTCCAGTTTTGAACGGAAGATATTTCCTTTTTCACCATAGCCCTCTATGGGCTTCCAAATATCCCTTTTCCAATTCCACAAGAACAGCCTTAGCGAAAGGCTTCTTGAAAGGAAAGATGTAACTCTGTGAGATGAATTAACAGAACACAGAGCAGTTTCTCAGAAAGCTTCTTTCCAGTTTTGAACGGAAGATATTTCCTTTTTCACCATAGCCCTCTATGGGCTTCCAAATATCCCTTTGCCAATTCCACAAGAACAGCCTTAGCGAAAGGCTTCTTGAAGGAAAGATGTAACTCTGTGAGATGAATTCACAGAACACAGAGCAGTTTCTCAGAAAGCTTCTTCCAGTTTTGAAAGGAAGATATTTCCTTTTTCACCATAGCCCTCTATGGGCTTCCAAATATCACTTTGCCAATTCCACAAGAACAGCCTTAGCGAAAGGCTTCTTGAAGGAAAGAGGTAACTCTGTGAGATGAATTAACAGAACACAGAGCAGTTTCTCAGAAAGCTTCTTTCCAGTTTTGAACGGAAGATATTTTTCACCATAGCCCTCTATGGGCTTCCAAATATCCTTTGCCAATTCCACAAGAACAGACTTAGCGAAAGGCTTCTTGAAGGAAAGATATAACTCTGTGAGATGAATTAACAGAACACAGAGCAGTTTCTCAGAAAGCTTCTTCCAGTTTTGAACGAAGATATTTTTTTCACCATAGCCCTCTATGGGCTTCCAAATATCCTTTGCCAATTCCACAAGAACAGCCTTAGTGAAAGGCTTTTGAAGGAAAGATGTAACCTGTGAGATGAATTCACAGAACACAGAGCAGTTTCTCAGAAAGCTTCTTTCCAGTTTTGAACGGAAGATATTTCCTTTTTCACCATAGCCCTCTATGGGCTTCCAAATATCCCTTTGCCAATTCCACAAGAACAGCCTTAGCGAAAGGCTTTTGAAGGAAAGAGGTAACTCTGTGAGATGAATTAACAGAACACAGAGCAGTTTCTCAGAAAGCTTCTTTCCAGTTTTGAACGGAAGATATTTCCTTTTTCACCATAGCCTCTATGGGCTTCCAAATATCCCTTTGCTAATTCCACAAGAACAGGCTTAGCGAAAGGCTTCTTGAAGGAAAGATGTAACTCTGTGAGATGAATTAACAGAACACAGAGCAGTTTCTCAGAAAGCTTCTTTCCAGTTTTGAACGGAAGATATTTCCTTTGTCACCATAGCCCTCTATGGGCTTCCAAATATCCTTGCCAATTCCACAAGAAGAGCCTTAGCGAAAGGCTTGAAGGAAAGATGTAACCTGTGAGATGAATTAACAGAACACAGAGCAGTTTCTCAGAAAGCTTCTTTCCAGTTTTGAACGGAAGATATTTCCTTTTTCACCATAGCCCTCTATGGGCTTCCAAATATCCTTTGCCAATTCCACAAGAACAGGCTTAGCGAAGGCTTCTTGAAGGAAAGATGTAACTCTGTGAGATGAATTAACAGAACACAGAGCAGTTTCTCAGAAAGCTTCTTTCCAGTTTTGAACGGAAGATATTTCCTTTGTCACCATAGCCTCTATGGGCTTCCAAATATCCCTTGCTAATTCCACAAGAACAGCCTTAGCGAAAGGCTTCTTGAAGGAAAGATGTAACTCTGTGAGATGAATTAACAGAACACAGAGCAGTTTCTCAGAAAGCTTCTTTCCAGTTTTGAACGGAAGATATTTCCTTTTTCACCATAGCCCTCTATGGGCTTCCAAATATCCTTTGCCAATTCCACAAGAACAGCCTTAGCGAAAGGCTTCTTGAAGGAAAGATGTAACTCTGTGAGATGAATTAACAGAACACAGAGCAGTTTCTCAGAAAGCTTCTTTCCAGTTTTGAACGGAAGATATTTCCTTTTTCACCATAGCCTCTATGGGCTTCCAAATATCCCTTTGCCAATTCCACAAGAACAGCCTTAGCGAAAGGCTTCTTGAAGGAAAGATGTAACTCTGTGAGATGAATTCACAGAACACAGAGCAGTTTCTCAGAAAGCTTCTTCCAGTTTTGAACGGAAGATATTTCCTTTTTCACCATAGCCCTCTATGGGCTTCCAAATATCCCTTTGCCAATTCCACAAGAACAGCCTTAGCGAAAGGCTTCTTGAAGAGAAAGATGTAACTCTGTGAGATGAATTAACAGAACACAGAGCAGTTTCTCAGAAAGCTTCTTCCAGTTTTGAACGGAAGATATTTCCTTTTTCACCATAGCCCTCTATGGGCTTCCAAATATCCTTTGCCAATTCCACAAGAACAGCCTTAGCGAAAGGCTTCTTGAAGTGAAAGATGTAACTCTGTGAGATGAATTCACAGAACACAGAGCACTTTCTCAGAAAGCTTCTTTCCAGTTTTGAACGGAAGATATTTCCTTTTTCACCATAGCCCTCTATGGGCTTCCAAATATCCTTGCCAATTCCACAAGAACAGCCTTAACGAAAGGCTTTTGAAGGAAAGATGTAACCTGTGAGATGAATTAACAGAACACAGAGCAGTTTCTCAGAAAGCTTCTTTCCAGTTTTGAACGGAAGATATTTCCTTTTTCACCATAGCCTCTATGGGCTTCCAAATATCCTTGCCAATTCCACAAGAACAGCCTTAGCGAAAGGCTTTTGAAGGAAAGATGTAACTCTGTGAGATGAATTAACAGAACACAGAGCAGTTTCTCAGAAAGCTTCTTTCCAGTTTTGAACGGAAGATATTTCCTTTGTCACCATAGCCCTCTATGGGCTTCCAAATATCCCTTTGCAATTCCACAAGAAGAGCCTTAGCGAAAGGCTTCTTGAAGGGAAAGATGTAACTCTGTGAGATGAATTTACAGAACACAGAGCAGTTTCTCAGAAAGCTTCTTCCAGTTTTGAACGGAAGATATTTCCTGTTTCACCATAGCCCTCTATGGGCTTCCAAATATCCTTGCCAATTCCACAAGAACAGCCTTAGCGAAGGCTTCTTGAAGGAAAGATGTAACTCTGTGAGATGAATTAACAGAACACAGAGCAGTTTCTCAGAAAGCTTCTTTCCAGTTTTGAACGGAAGATATTTTTCACCATAGCCTCTATGGGCTTCCAAATATCCCTTGCCAATTCCACAAGAACAGCCTTAGCGAGGAAAGGCTTCTGAAGGAAAGATGTAACTCTGTGAGATGAATTCACAGAACACAGAGCAGTTTCTCAGAAAGCTTCTTTCCAGTTTTGAACGGAAGGTATTTCCTTTTTCACCATAGCCTCTATGGGCTTCCAAATATCCTCAATTCCACAAGAACAGCCTTAGCTAAAGGCTTCTTGAAGGAAAGATGTAACTCTGTGAGATCAATTAACAGAACACAGAGCAGTTTCTCAGAAAGCTTCTTTCCAGTTTTGAACGGAAGATATTTCCTTTTTCACCATAGCCCTCTATGGGCTTCCAAATATCCGTTTGCTACAATTCCACAAGAACAGCCTTTTAGCAAAAGCTCTTGAAGGAAAGAGGTAACTCTGTGAGATGAATTCACAGAAAACACAGCACTTTCTCAGAAAGCTTCTTTCCAGTTTTGAACGGAAGATATTTCCTTTTTCACCATAGTCTCTATGGGCTTCCAAATATCCTTTGCTAATTCCACAAGAACAGCCTTAACGAAAGGCTTCTTGAAGGAAAGAGGTAACCCTGTGAGATGAATTAACAGAACACAGAGCAGTTTCTCAGAAAGCTTCTTTCCAGTTTTGAACGGAAGATATTTTTTCACCATAGCCCTCTATGGGCTTCCAAATATCACTTGCCAATTCCTCAAGAACAGCCTTAGCGAAAGGCTTTTTAAGGGAAAGAGGTAACTCTGTGAGATGAATTAACAGAACACAGAGCAGTTTCTCAGAAAGCTTCCTTCCAGTTTTGAACGGAAGATATTTAATTTTCACCATAGCCCTCTATGGGCTTCCAAATATCCCTTGCCAATTCCACAAGAACAGCCTTAGCGAAAGGCTTCTTGAAGGCAAAGAGTAACTCTGTGTGATGAATTAACAGAACACAGAGCCTTTTCTCAGAAAGCTTCTTCCCATTTTTGAGCGGAAGATATTTTTTTCACCATAGCCCTCTATGGGCTTCCAAATATCCCATTTCCAATTCCACAAGAACAGCGTTAGCGAAAGGCTTTTGAAGGAAAGATGTAACTCTGTGAGATGAATTAACAGAACACAGAGCAGTTTCTCAGAAAGCTTCTTTCCAGTTTTGAACGGAAGATATTTCCTTTTTCACCATAGCCCTCTATGGGCTTCCAAATATCCTTTGCCAATTCCACAAGAACAGCCTTAGAAAGGCTTCTTGAAGGGAAAGATGTAACTCTGTGAGATGAATTCACAGAACACAGAGCAGTTTCTCAGAAAGCTTCTTTCCAGTTTTGAAAGGAAGATATTTCTTTTCACCATAGCCTCTATGGGCTTCCAAATATCAATGCCAATACCACAAGAACAACCTTAGCGAAAGGCTTCTTGAAGGAAAGAGGTAACTCTGTGAGATGAATTAACAGAACACAGAGCAGTTTCTCAGAAAGCTTTTTCCAGTTTTGAACGGAAGATATTTTTTTCACCATAGCCCTCTATGGGCTTCCAAATATCCCTTGCCAATTCCACAAGAACAGACTTAGCGAAACGCTTCTTGAAGGAAAGATATAACTCAGATGAATTAACAGAACACAGAGCAGTTTCTCAGAAAGCTTCTTTCCAGTTTTGAACGGAAGATATTTTTTTCACCATAGCCTCCATGGGCTTCCACATATTCTTTGCCAATTCCACAAGAACAGCCTTAGTGAAAGGCTTCTTTAAGGAAAGATGTAACTCTGTGAGATGAATTCACAGAACACAGAGCAGTTTCTCAGAAAGCTTTTTCCAGTTTCGAACGGAAGATATTTTTTCACCATAGCCCTCTATGGACTTCCAAATATCCTTTGCCAATTCCACAAGAACAGCCTTAGCGAAAGGCTTCTTGAAGGAAAGATGTAACTCTGTGAGATGAATTAACAGAACACAGAGCAGTTCCTCAGAAAGCTTCTTTCCAGTTTTGAACGGAAGATATTTCCTTTTACCATAGCTCTATGGGTTTCCAAATATCCTTTGCCAATTCCACAAGAACAGCGTTAGCGAAAGGCTTCTTGAACGGAAAAATGTAACGCCGTGACATGAATTAACAGAACACAGAGCAGTTTCTCAGAAAGCTTCTTTCCAGTTTTGATCGGAAGATATTTCCTTTTCAGCATACCCCTTTATGGGCTTCAAATATCCCTCTGCCAATTGCTCAAGAACAGCGTTAAAAAGGTTTCTTTGAAGGAAAGATGTAACTCTGTGAGATGAATTCACAGAACACAGACCAGTTTCTCAGAAAGCTTCTTTTCAGTTTTAACGAAGATATTTTTCACCATAGCCCTTTTGGGCTTCCAAATATCACTTTGACATTTCCACAAAACAGACTTAGCGTAGGGCTTCTGGAAGGGAAAGATGTAACTCTTGAGATGGATTAACAGAACACAGAGCAGTTTCTCAGAAAGCTTCTTTTCAGTTTTGAACGGAAGATATTTCCTTTTCCACCAGCAGAACTCTATGACCTTCCAAATATCCTTTGCCAATTCCACAAGAACAGTCTAGCGAAAGGCTTCTTGAGCGGAAAGATGTAACTCTGTGAGATGAATTAACAGAACACAGAGCAGTTTTCAGAAAGCTTCTTTCCAGTTTTGAACGGAAGATATTTCCTTTTTCACCATTGCCCTCTATGGGCTTCCAAATATCACTTTGCCATTTCCACAAGAACAGCCTTGCTTCGAAAGGCTTTTGAAGGAAAGATGTAACTCTGTGAGATGAATTAACAGAACACAGAGCAGTTTCTCAGAAAGCTTCTTCCAGTTTTTAACGGAATATATTTTTCTACCATGGAACTCTATGGCCTTCAAATATTCCTTTGCCAATTCCACAAGAACAGCCTTAGCAAAAGGCTTCTTGAAGGAAAGATGTAACTCTGTGAGATGAATTCACAGAACACAGACCAGTTTCAGAAAGCTTCTTTTCAGTTTTGAACGGAAGATATTTTTTCACCATAGCCTCTATGGCTTCCAAATATCACTTGCCATTTCCACAAAACAGACTTAGCGAAGGGCTTCTGGAAGGGAAAGATGTAACTCTGTGAGATGGATTAACAGAACACAGAGCAGTTTCTCAGAAAGTTTCTTTCCAGATTTGAACGGAAGATACTTCCTTTTTCACCATAACCCTCTATGGGCTTCCAAATATCCCTTTGCGAATTCCACAAGAACAGCCTTAGCAAAAGGCTTCTTGAAGGGAAAGATGTAACTCTGTGAGATGAATTAACAGAACACAGAGCAGTTTCTCAGAAAGCTTTTTTCCAGTTTTGAACAGAAGATATTTCCTTATTCACCATAGCCCTCTATGGGCTTCCAAATATCCGTTTGCCAATTCCACAAGAACAGCCTTAGCGAAAGGCTTCTTGAAGGGAAAGATGTAACTCTGTGAGATGAATTCACAGAACACAGAGCAGTTTCTCAGAAAGCTTCTTTCCAGTTTTGAACGGAAGGTATTTCCTTTTTCACCATAGCCCTCTATGGGCTTCAAATATCCCTTTGCCAATTCCACAAGAACAGCCTTAGCAAAAGGCTTCTTGAAGAGAAAGATGTAACTCTGTGAGATGAATTAACAGAACACAGAGCAGTTTCTCAGAAAGCTTCTTTCCAGTTTTGAACGGAAGATATTTCCTTTTCACCATATAGCCCTCTATGGGGTTCCAAATATCCTTTGCCAATTCCACAAGAAAAGCTTCTTGAAGGGAAAGAGGAAACTCTGTGAGATGAATTCACAGAAAACACAGCACTTTCTCAGAAAGCTTTCCTTCCAGTTTTGAACGGAAGATATTTCCTTTTCACCATAGCCCTCTATGGGCTTCCAAATATCCCTTGCCAATTCCACAAGAACAGCCTTATCGAAAGGCTTCTGAAGGGAAAGATGTAACCTGAGGTGGGTGGATCCCTGAAGTCAGGAGTTCAAAACCGGCTTGACCAACATGGTGAAACCTGTCTCTACTGAAAATACAAAATTAGCTTGGTACAGTGGCGGGCACCTGTAATCCCAGCTACTCGAGAGGCTAAGGCAGGAGGATTGCTTGAACCTGGGAGAAGCAGGTTGCAGTGAGCTGAGATTGTGCCATTGTACTCCAGCCTGGGTGACAGAGTGAGACTCTGTATCAAAAAAAAAAAAAAACAACAAAAAAGAAAACGTGTTGCTCTAGGGCATGCAGATGGAAAGGGGTTGCAACAGGTACTGGAGTCAGCGTTGCTGTCCAAAGCCTTATATGCCGCCTGCACTACTTACTTCCCTGGGATAAGACTACAAATGACGGAGGAGCAAGATGGCCGAATAGGAACAGCTCCAGTCTCCAACTCCCAGCGCAGCGACACAGAAGACCAGTGATTTCTGCATTTTCAACTGAGGTACTGGGTTCATCTCACTGGGGAGTGCGGACGATCGGTGCTGGTCAGCTGCTGCAGCCCGACCAGCGAGAGTTGAAGCAGGGCGAGGCATTGCCTCACCTGAAAGCGCAAGGGGAAGGGAATCCTTTCCCAGCCAGGGAACTGAGACACACAACACCTGGAAAATCGGGTAACTCCCACCCCAAAACTGCGCTTTAAGCAAACAGGCACACCAGGAGATCATATCCCACACCTGGCCGGGAGGGTCCCACACCCACGGAGCCTCCTCATTGCTAGCACAGCAGTCTGTGATCTACCGGCAAGGCAGCAGCGAGGCTGGGGAGGGTGCCCGCCATTGCTGAGGCTTAAGTAGGTAAACAAAGCTGCTGGGAAGCTCGAAC